>PVJS01000148.1:59778-158622 GCA_004027185.1 Glis glis | reverse complement strand
GTACTGGGATTACAAGCGTGCGCCACCACGCTCGGCTCACCTCCTCTTACCTTTGCATGCGGGCTACTAGGAGTTAGAAATCTGATAAGTTCATTCATTCATTTCCTTCTGATAACCAAAATGAATTAGACATTCTCTGCTCTTGAAATTCTCAAATCTCCTCCCTATGATCCTGGGCAATTAGCTGTCAAACCTGTACCACTTATCACATAAAAAGCAATTTTTAAAAATTAGTGTTTAGATGCGACACTACAGCAAATACGTTGGCGTCTAGGCAATTCTAACATGAAGCCAGAGTTGAGACACACCAAAAAAATCTTCACATCCTATTTCCTAGCTTTTGTAATGGGGAGAATAATATCCTACTGCAAGATTTTTATAAAACACTAAGAAAAATGTCTGTAAACAGGCTCAAGATGGATGTGTCCATTCCTTCATTCTCAGGCAATAACATTAAAGATCAATTTTGAATAAGTATAAAACAGCACCCATCGACTCACTGCAAATGCAAAAGCAAGTGATCCAATAGAAGATAGAAAGGATTTTTAACTTCAGAACAAAGAGCAAAAGGAAATATTGAGTCGTAAGAGGGCATAAGGGCAAGGAAAGGAGTAGAAGGTTAAGTTTTCAGGTTAAGGATAAACTGAGGCAAAGCTGCCCCATCCAATGCCAGAGGTGGGCAGACCTACAGATGGACTTCCACATCCCCCAATCCCCCTTAAGAGGCAGAACGTTGGGGGCTGAAGGAATCCAACTCTCAAGGATCTTCTAGCCTGTCTGCTATTTTAAAAAGTCTCTTTGAAGAATACATTATAGAGAAAATGGCTAATTTAAAATGAGATAGATTTGGAATGAAATATTGGGAAGAATTGAAATAAAAGGGGAATTCTCAAGCAAGGCAGTGAATAAGGTAGAAAAATCCCAAGTTTGTCCAAATCAATAACTACAAGTTCCATTATGTGAGGTCGAGCCCAGTGATGAGATGCCCTTATTTACAAAGGTAGAGATAGCTGCAGGTGCTGGATAAGGGAGATAATATGAACCCAAACTTATGTGATAATCAGCCTTGAAATGCCAAGTGAAGCCCCTGAGTAGAATAGTCTACTGAAGAGGAAGCATCTACAACAACATAAAAAGTAGGCTCTATTCCTTTTGCAGCATTAGCTCATCTATTTATGGACACACAGTGCAGCTTCTTTAATTTAAAAACTGTATTAGAAAATGCATTCAAGTCACAAGGCAAAGTTTAGCACAAAGAGTATAAAGATGTGCATGAAAGATCATATCTGGGAACCTGCACAAATACTTTTGTAAAGAATATTTTCTATATCTCCTGCCCAGAACATATTAGAGACAAATTGCAGAGAGAAATGACAACCACTGTGCATCTGACATGATTGACGGAGTTGAATGAATACTGAAAATAATCCTTTTATTATTACTATGGTACAGTGTGATAGGGACAAAGGAATCCCTGGAATTTTCACTCACAGAAAAAAGATACCTAATAACGAATGCAAGGTTATTTTATTTTTAGAGAGACTTTCACAATGCTTAATTTGCTATGGAAATCTCAGAATTTTTGATAAAGGCTGCCTGGCTTAGTACCTCAATAAGCATCCAAAGAATGAATGTAGATTTTTCTGAGCGGAAATGTTCAAGAGTTAGGAGCCTCAAGGATGGCCATACCTGCACCTCTGCCTAACAGGGTGCCCTAGGCAACATAGCTCACCTCTCTGGTTTTAGTTGGTTCAGAAATTCTATTGCTACAGAAGATGTCTAATTCTTTCCCAGTTTAAAAAAAAGTCCTTTGGTTTCAGATATCATTCGTAAGAAAATACCAAATCACACATAAATCTTTCATACTAGACTTTGTTTCCTTTAAACAACATCACACCCATAAATAGCCATGTTTTCTGAAAAACAAAATTGCCTCCCTTTTTAAATTTTTATGTAAAGGAACAGTTCATCAAGAAAGTTTCCACTTAGCCTTCTTCAACTTCCAGAATTTAAAGCAGGACGATATAAGGAGGGACTTTTTTTTTAATCTATTTAATTTTGCAGTACTGAGGATTGAACCCGGGGCATTCTACCTCTGAGCTACACTAAAGATCTATTTTATTTTTTTATTTTGAAACAAGGTCTCACTAAGTTGCAGAGGGAGGGCCTCACTAAATAGCTGAGGCTGGCTGCGAACTTGTGATCCTCCTGTCTCAGCCTCCCAAGAACTGGGATTACAAGTGTGCGCCACCACGCCTGGCTATGATTGTTGTTGTTTTTTTAATCACGTTTATTTCCAGTTAACAATGTTAGACATCTATGAAATATTAATATTCCTTTTATAACTGTTATGGTTTGGATATAGAATGTCCCCCGGAAAAGCTCATGTATTGGCATTTCAAAAATGTTCAGAGGTGAAATAATTGAATGATAAGAGTTCTAATCTTATAAGTGGATAAATCCATTGATGGACTTATTGGGTGGTAAGGTGGGGTAGGGTATGGCTAGAGGAGGTGGGTCACTGGGGGTGTGGCCTTGTGACTCTGTGTGTGTGTGTGTGTGTGTGTGTGTGTGTGTGTGTGTGTGTGGTAAGGTGGGATAGGGTGTGGCTAGAGGAGGTAGGTCACTGGGGGTGTGGCCTTGTGACTGTGTGTGTATGTGTGTGTGTGTGTGTGTGTGTCTTGTCCCCTTGTACTGCATATAACATACTAAGATAAAAAATAAGTATATAGATCTAAATAATTATATTTATTTTATTTCTATCTCTTAGGCTATTTAAGAAATTTAATGTCACAAGGTTAGGATTAATTAATCCTAACAGGGTATCCTCAATCTTTTATTTACTCATATGATTCTCAGACCAACTTACTATTCTTGAATATAATACAGATGAAGCTATACTCAAAAAGGTAATGAAAGCCAAAAAGTGCAAATAATTTGGGGGAGAAAAGGTGAAAGCAAGTGTTTTTTTTTCATTTTTAGGAATTTCTCAACATTATCACTATTTCCAGTGCAACGCTCTAGGATAAGCCATGGTGTGTTTTAATTGCCTTAAAAATCTCATGGTAAGCACAGATAATAAAAGATCAAACTCTTAAAGCATTTAGTACAGGTGCAGGAGCAAGCAGAGGTAATCCAAATGTGCAAACCCCAAATCTTTGCAAACAAACCAAAAAACCCAAGTAGAATAGGTAGAGAAGAAAGTATTTAAAAATCCTCCCCAAATCCAGAATACTCAAGATAATTAAACTGTAGTTTGACCAACTGCTAGAAAACAATTCACAGTCCACATGCATTTTCTGGACTTTATTTCCAGTCTTTACGCAGTATTTTTTCTATCAAGCATGCAGGTGAATACACTCCTATCTTCAGCCTCACACAAAGGAACGCTGAGTACATTCACCGAGTTATTAATGAGAACATTGAAGAAGAGGTACAAAGCCACCTACCATTGTCACTGTCTCCTTCAGAAGGAACACTGTAGCTAGAGTTGTCCCATGTTTGTGCCTGTGTAAGTTTGTTGAAGGAGATAGGAGGGAGAATGAGGGCTGGGTCTGCAGAAGAGCGAGAGAGCCAGGCCGCGGATAGTTGCACACAGACCAGGAAAAACCAAAAGGGCCGCAGCATTTCACGAATGGCATAAGGTTCATATGGAAATGAAGTGGATTGCATTTATATGGGATTTAATTGCACATGTACAATAGAGGAGAATGAAAGATGGCGCATGGAATAAAAAGAATGATAAAAACTGAGGGTTAGTACTCATCAGTTACACTTTGCATGCAGTTAATATCGTTCATCTTAATAGTTCCGCAAGCCCGCAGACTTAGAGGACTAATGAGTTATGTCAGTAGAAAGAAAGAGTACCCATAGATTACGCAGGTTAAAAGCAAAAGGCCTAACAGACTTTCTCAACAACTAGCAATCTTAGCAAATACAATTAATTATACGATTCACACACAAAAATTGGTCACAGAGAACAAAGCTTAATATGTATAAATGTATCTACTAGAAATAAAACTGTTGTAGAATCATAGTTTGCTATGAATGAAAATTTTCCCCCAAGGCAATGTAGAATTTCTTTCTAAGGAAGTCTGCAAGTTTACTGAAATGCTTTGTCGAGAGCTGGATATAGTCGGCTCCTCCTCCATCCTCAACATACCTCCCAATCCAGTTTTCAAAACTGCTCAGTAAAAAACACCAAGACAAACCCATTTTGGATAACAGTAAAGTCTATTTCATAATAAATCCGACTAACCAACAGATGGTGATCAATTTTAAGAACTTCTGAGTTGGTCATTTATGAAATTGTAACATGTCTTATTTTTACACTAAATATCCATATGGTAATGGATATTTATCTAGGATAAATTTATCTAGGATATTTATATTTAGGAAGTATCTAAAATAAATTTTTATTCAATCATAAAGCAGGGCCTGCAAAATTAACAGGCATGGTTCTTGGAATAAATAGTTTAGGTATGTGCACTTTCTTTCTTTGACAGGAAAACAAAGAGAAAAAATGCTTCTTTCAAAGAAAACGGTCAATCTATTTTAAGAATCTAAATTATTACCCCAACATATTTATTTGATCAATCTGTTTTTACTTATACCACAGAAATCACATAAATCCACATATTTAATTTTAAAGTAAAAATTAATCGGCTTTTAGGCATTTCAATGATTACTATGTATTGTTTTCCAGAAAATATGAAAAATACATAGTATAATATTTAAAAATTACTACATACAATTTCTAAATCCCAATACATAATGCTAGTTTTATAAAGTTCCAATATGTCACTTGATGTTCCTGAAGATAAACCAACACTATTTATAGCAGCCAAACTCCACGAAGCTTTCAACCACTACAGCAATTGCCAGGCTGACTAATCAAGATTCTAAGGTTGGAAGCTCATAGAGGAAATGATCTTTGTTTTCTGCTATTCAAAATAAACTCCATTTATTTCTCACCACAACAAAGAACCTGAGATGGTTTACAGTGCAAGGAGGGTACACCCCTGTCTTTGATAAATTAAGGCTGGACTCTGCAAAAGGAATTAAAAAGTCACTGAAACCAGTTTACAACTAAGTTGCAAGATTGCACATTCAAAAGAATATTGTTCTTTGAAGATCCATTCAGCTTTTGATTTCCTCAACTCTAAAATACTTTAGAGTTGTGCAAACTGCCTAGAAGAATTAAGAGACAGTGTGCAGCCCAATATGAGGTCCTCAAGTGTTCAGAGACAGGTGTTTCGATGGTGCACACTGAAGGCACAGGGAGGTGTGCCCCTCCTCACCTGCCTTCCTCCCAGGACACACCTGAGATTACAGACGTGGAAGTGCAGCCATGATCTGGTCCCATGGGCTTAGTTCCATACATGAGAGGAAAGCCAATTGGTTCTTACTTCATGCACAATGTGACTCTCCACAAAACACCCACTAGGGCTGGAGGTATAGCTCAGTGGTAGAGTGCTTCCCTAGCATGGCGAGGGCAGGGGTTCCACCCCTAGCACCACAAAAACAGAAACAAAAACCAAACACCCACTAAGCCTTGTCACACTCAAGTGTTTTCTCAAATGGCTGTTTTCTAACAGAGCCCATTCAAACTGCCAGGAAACCATTACACCTGGCCACACATTGCCCATCAATCAATTTGCTCCAAGAACAAAAACGTTTCCCTTATTAATGAATCATCTGTGGTCTTTTTCCTGTGGGTACCTTTTTTCAAACTAGACAGATGTGCTGCTTCTGTCATAAAAAGGCTTTACTGAGAAACCCAAGAATATATGAGTTCTTTACCAGCATTTGCTTAAAAATGTCTGAGTCCTTTATTAGCACTTGCTTAAAAGCATTAGTAGTGAGTATGCTAAATACTAAAGAAATAAAATTAATAAAACAAAGAGGAACCTGAAAGAAGGAAGATAGCACCAGAACTTGAAATAAATGGGAAAAAAATCAGAAAAAGCACATTTTTCTGTTCAGTCCTTCTTTTTAAAACCAATAGTTAATTGGCACATTACTATAATTTACTTTTGTGAATATACTAATAACAAATTAAAATGAAGTAGGTAAAAAAGCAGAATGTTTTCCCCAAAGAAATTTTTTTCATGACTCCTGACCAATCCTGCAAGCCTGTTACATGAACAAATACATAGACTCTACCTGTCAGAAAGGAGTCCCTCCCCCAGAGACTGCCCTGCACGTCAGCAGAGCACCAGGAACTCCTGGGGCAAAGGGACCTCTTTCCTTTTCCTTGGGTAGA
The DNA here is from genome assembly GCA_004027185.1 of Glis glis. NCBI lineage: Eukaryota > Metazoa > Chordata > Mammalia > Rodentia > Gliridae > Glis > Glis glis. The sequence goes on along the minus strand of PVJS01000148.1, from coordinate 152,357 downwards.
AAAGTTCAATAGAATATTTCTTCCGCATTTACCTGCTCCCCCCACCAATTTTCCTTCGTTGTGACTCAAAGGAGAGCTATCCATTCTTGGTAGCATGGGCTTAACAGCCGATTCAGTAAAAGCACAGCTCCAATGTTTGACCTTCCCAAGCTTGAGCAAGGTTCTGATGCCAGGATTCCAGCTCCCCAGAAGTGCGTGTAAATGTAAAAGGCTAAAGAGAAACTACAGAGTCGCTAAGTATAATGGACTGAGGTTTTAAATTACCTGATCGAGGCTTCAGGCCAAAAGGAGCTGTGCTGTTTGTGGTAGGAGAGACTGTGGTGGAGTTCTCTCTCATCTGTGGGATTAGAAGGAAAGGAAATCAGGGGGGGGGGGAAACTGAAGCAGAATAATGGAGGCTTCTCTATGGTCAAGGGTTATTATAAATCCATTCCCTGTCTGCATTTGCCGTTGTGTAATGAATTTCTGGCTATAAAAAAATCACTCTATAAATGTTTTAAGTGGCATAATCAACAGAGTGTTGTATGGGGGCAACCCATTCAATTTTTTATTTGTTCCTCATACATATATTTTACAATCACGTCGAACTGGCATCCATTTCTCCTCCAGCGTAGCTGTGTGCATGTGTGCCTAAGTGTGTATTGATTTCCAAAAGAGTGCAAAGCTAATGAAGACTCCCATAGCACAATGAGATTGGGGAAACGATAACACTAAGTAGATGTCTTATCCACAAAGAAGCCACACACTGAATCACTGATGGACAATGAGACTTTTTATGTGTTGTCCATTTGAGTGATTCTAATTCCGTCTTTTATAAGGATGTTCCCACATTTGGGTTTCAAAACATCTCTTCTGAAAATTAATCTTAATTAGAAATAGGGCCAGATAAAGCTATGACTGCTACTGAGAGTGAGTGATAGTTCGTGGGCATCCCCCAGAGACTCCTCAGTTAATTCACTAAGCACAGTGTTAGATTATATATTTCTATAAAAAGCATTCTAATGCAGTCTTCATGGAATATCTCGGCTTCCATTACTCTTCAGGAAACTTACCTCATTTGGAGAATACTGGCTGCCATTACTCTGTAAAGTTAGATCATTTTGCACCTTAAAGAAGAGAAGAAATGCATGAGATGTTCCATTAGGCGGTAAAGCTAAGGAAGCAAGAACCAGGCCTTTCATTCATATCCCCGGCCCAGAGGCATACAATGAATATATGCTGAATTAATTAGTGTGTTTAGTAGCTAAGTTAGTCATACTTATATTTTCTAAAACTATGCAGCTATATTCATACAATAATACATCTAAAGTATTACAGAAATTAAGGATTTTCCCAGTGTAAAGAGTTCACTTCCAAATGTCTACGAACATCAGCTTACCTTGCTGGGTGACCAAGCTACCTGCTGGCTCCTACCCCCACTTAAATTATGGGTTTTTAGAAGTGGGCCAAGGCAGTAGCTCCAAAACACACAAAATCACATTGGGAGCTTTTAATAAATAAACATGCCTGGACCCCAAATTACCTGGGCAAATCTCATGTGCTCAGTTCAATACCAGTTTGCTTTGGCAACCACTGCTTAAGAGAAAAATTATAATAAAGCATGTGGGATTTATAACTGGCCACGGTTTCCAGCAGAAATGACTTGGATGGGTGGGTGGCAGTTTCCTTGATCATCACCAAGAATTCAGGAGCGATTCAAGAAGTTGATAGTTTTAGTTTAGCCATGGAGAAAATAACAAACTTATGAGGCAAGGAGATGAAAAATGAATACTAGAAGAAAGGGGAGGAATCTGGGGCATGAGCTGTAGATTTTGAAGTCATTATTATTTATTGGGTGCCTGAGTCCAGGGGTGGCCAGATGCTCCAGGGACAGTGTGAAGGTGAGGAATAGTGGCTAAGGGCAGAATCCTAGAAAGCCAGCATGAAAAGAGACAAGGGTCCCACAAGGGGCACATTCCAGCTAATTTTCCCAGCTCTGTCTTCGTTATACGATGGTCAAAAACCTCACTGATCCACCCTAATAAAAATTTTGGGGAGGGAATAGGATGGGATTGGAGGGAGGGCTAAATGTGCAATGTGTGCATGTATGATGTTCATACCCTGACATATCAAAATGTATAATTACAATGCACCAATAAATGAACATAAAAAAATTTGGTGATAGTTAATATAAACATTCTGGCATATGTCACCAAATTAGTGTAAATTCAGGATGCCTAGTCCTATTACTTGTTGAGAAGTGCTTTTAAAAAATATTTCCAACTTTCACATAAATCCAAGGAAAAATGTATTTTTAGAATAAAATGTCATTAATATCCCTATCCAATTAAAGACTACTGTTAGAACTGCTAACAAGTAACTTCAGGTTTAATTCTTTCTGTAAGCAACTCCTTCAATTTTTCCTATTGCCCCCCCCCCATTCGATAGGATTTACGTACGAGCAGGCAATTTGCATTTCTTCCTACATGGAGGCCAACGCCACCCAAATTTGATGGGGACAGACTTCTAAATATGTTACTTATTTGGATCACTTGCTCCATAGTGTTGGCCTAGCTATTCTGCCAGGTTCACACACTGGACTGACTCTACCACGGCCGTGGTGGACTGCACAGCAGTCTCCCGGCTATCGGTCCAAACCCAAAACAGCCAAGAAGTCCATGTTCACTTCCCTCACCTTAAACTCTAGATCCGGTGCCCCATTTCCTACAGCACAGAAACAGACTCAGGATGGCAGACCATTTCATGTTCTTCTTTAAATTTTTTCAGTAGCTACATCTTATTTACAATTATTAATATCATTTAAAAGGAGGGCAACTTCACATCTTTCACATCCCAGTCCTCTACATCAAAACAAGCTGAACCCAGCACAGGTACTCATCAACAAAGGCTGGCAACTCATTGCAAGACTACGTCGAAGGACTCTGCTTTCTTCCTGAATGAGGTGGAAGAAAGGTGATAAAAATAACCAAATCATCATCACTGCCCTGGAGAATCCACTGCTTTCTTTTCCTTCTTTCATGATTTCCTTTTCCCATTAGAGCCAGTCCTTCTCCCTTTCTTTTCTTTTTGTGGTACTGGGAATTGAACCCAGAGGCATTCTGCCTCCGAGCTCCACCCCCAAACCGATTTTATTTATTTGGAAACAGGGTCTCACTAGGTGGCTGAGAGCCTCACTAAATTGCTGAGGCTGTCCTTGAACCTGTGATCCTCCTGTCTCAGCCTCCCAAGTATAGGATTACAAGCATGCACCACCACGCCAGCTTTCTCCTTTTCTTTTTAAAATCATGGGGACATATCTGTCCAGAACAGAGAATTGCCTCAAGAAGGAAGACGAGGAGTAAGAAGAACTTATATACCAAAGAATGCCAAATATGACTCCTTGTTCAACCAAAAGAGAAAAAAAACTTACATTACATAAAACATTATAATTTGGATGGAGATGAGTATGGATATCTTTTTTGTCTAGAGGTTTTTTGTCTTCCTTGTACTCCTGAAATCCTGGATGTGGGTATTTTCTTTTTTAAAACTCTACAGGAGTAAAATTTCAAGAACATTTTAAGAAGCATGCCTAAATAGAAGTGCTAAGGCACATTCTGTGTGTTCAGAATATCAGTACAGTCTGCCTGGTCAGAGGAGGAAATTCACTCTGGGGAAAAGTGTGCAGTGACGGCACATGAAGTCACGTGGAATTCCCCACATGTGGCATCATGTGGATGCTCAAAAAGTTTCAGATTCTAGAGCATTTTGGATTTTGAATTTTCAGTTCAATGTGTAATTGGCAAATCTATACAATGGTTTGGATTTGGAATGTACCCCTAGCCCTCATGGAAAGAAGGCAGCAATGTTGGAAGCTGGGCTTGGTTGCTAAGAAGGGGTTCCTTGGGCACTGTACATGGTTATCTCCTCTCCTTGCTCATTCTCTGTTTCTAGGCTCCACAATGGGAGAGTGGAGCCTAGCATCCCCCCTTTCTGCTTCCCACCTCTATGCCCTGAGCTCCACAGACCCAATCTGATATGTCCTGAATCTCTAAAATCTTCAAAATCTGTGAGCAAGTAAATCTTCCTTCCTCTAAGTTGTGTGATTAGGCTTATTGGGTCACAACAGTGACAATGTTCACCGAAACAATCTGGGCACTGTAACTCTTTGCAACCTGTTGTAGAAACTCGTAATTTATATTTGCAATCTTTTGTAAGGTTAAAATTATACCCAAATAAGAAGCTTTAAAAAAAAACGTGAGTGTGCAGAGACCCCAAATCAATCTCAAATGGAGAGCATGAGGAAATGAGTCCAGGTCAGCAAATAAAAGACTTCCTATAGCCAGGCGTGGTGGAGCACGCTTGTAATCCCAGTACTTTGGGAGGCGGAGACCGGAGGATCCAGGTTCGCGGCCAGCCTCACCTCTCTCTCTCTACCTGTCTCTCTCTCTCTCTCTACTTAGTGAGGCCCTCTGCAACTTCGTGAGACCCGGTTTCAAAATAAAGTATAAAAAAATAGGGCCGCAAAAAAAAAAAGACTTCCTATGTTCCACTACTGGGTAATTCAATGTGGCCTCCACCCAGGGCAGAGGTGGTACCAGGATTCTCTCTAAAGACCACACCAATAACAATAACAGAGTCGTAGAATAACAGCTAGAATTTAGGCACCCTGTGTGGTGAGGTCTTTCTTGAATCATCTCATTTGAGCTTTACAATAGCTATTATTATCATCCCAATTTACTGAAAATGAAAGTTAAGTTTAGAGAGGTTAATTAACTTGCTCAGAGTTATCAAGTCTTTGGACTGGGGCTGATACTTAACATAATTCCAAGTCACTACACTAAGCAACAAGACAATACTCTCTGGAACACAGCTTTTCCCGGTACAGTTCTTATTTTCTGTATTTCGTTGACAAGAGAGATTTAGTTAAGAGTATGGAACTGATTTACTACAATACACGTGCAGACACCTCGGAGAGTATAAATTGGTTTATATGCAATCCAGATACCTGAATCAGCCTTCTCAAACCCATTCACTAAGAAGGAATGGAACAGATTGTAATATGTTGTAACTCCCAAACTACCAGTTCAAACCTCTCTATGACTCTGAGAATTTAATCTTTCTCTAGGACTTTTCAGGCTCATCTCTAGTTTTATACCAAAACTGCTTTCTCTACAGCCACTCAAATTTCATCACATATAACTCAACCTAACCTACCTTTACCCTGTCCTCAAATGCCCCAGTTTATAGTATTCTCTTAATCCTCCTAGACACTGCGATTCATTTGTTAATGTTTTCAGGACTTTTGTAGTTTATTTTCGTCTGGCCAGACTTCCTTCTTGGCTATAAAATCTGCAATCATGGTTCTACCACTTGTTTCTGACAAAAAGCAGGTTCCCTTAGTGGCCATCGCCTGACTCAGCAAGACTATCTTGATGTAAAAAATTTAGATAATCTATGAGAAATAGCTAACTGTCATCTTTCATGGAAGGCTAGGTGTAACAGGCAGAACTGGAGAGGGTAAAAGTATGAAAAAGTTGAAAATGTGTCTTGAACAAACATGGATATTGGCCTTACTCATAAAAACGTCTCTACCCCTGACGAATCTTTATAGGGTATGGTGGCAAGTGTTCTGTGGCAGAATACAGCACAAAGCTCTGGCCTTACCTCATACACTGGAGATGTGTCCAGTTGTATTTGACCACTGTAGGAAGAAGGAAAGAAAAAAGAAGACACAAAGTGGCATTTAAAGCATAAATACTTCAATGTAAAAAGAGAAAACATACTTAGTTACAAAAAGACGAACATACTTTAATGCAGAATCTGGTAATTCCAAGGCTTCTGCCGATCCTATGGGATACAAATTTAAAACACTTCTCTCTGTAATATCCATGCTTAATCTAAAGAGTGGGGGAAAAAGATGTCAGTAAATTTATTAAAATTTTCCTTTTGATAAACTCTACTGGTCATATTTAGTTTAAAAGTCTAACACACTGAAAAGTGCTACTTATCTTTAGGATTAAGTGATGAAGGGTTTACGGTTATTTCCCTACCAGGTGCAAAAATAATTTTCCATTTGCTATTGGTATTGAAATCCAACTTATTCACAACATAATAGTAATTCCTGATAAACATAATTTTCATAGGTAGCATATGGTAAATCTTATACTAATTTACAGAAGCGAGTAAAGTTGCTAAGAGTACTATAATTCAGTATCTACCCAAACAACATTTGGTTTTAATAGGAAGATTTTTCTGATTCAAACTAATTCTCTCACTTAAAAAAAATAATAAGAGTTAAGGGCTGGGAGTGTAGCTCAGTGGTAGAGCACCTGCATAGCATGCATGAGGCCCTGGGTTCTCTCCCCAGCACCAAAAAGAAAAAAATATCATAAGCAATTTGATATGTATTTTTAATCTTAAAATTGTTTTATGTATATTTTTACAGTTTTTAAATTTTAAGACATAGTTTTTTTCTGAAAGATCTATGAAGCCAGGAAATTCTGTAATAACAAAAACTATAAAGCCATCTTAAAGGGTAGGCATTTTTATAGGCATATATGGCATAATAATATAATTATTAATTAATGTAATACAATACGACTATGAAATGTCACCAAACTAACACTGAGAAGTCCCAGAGAAGAAACCAAGGTGAAGGAAATCAGGACAGCAATATTTCACTAATGTTTCTTAACTGAAAAAAAACTGGATCTATAAAATAGATCCAGTAAAGGAAAAATCCAATGTGTATGTAAACTGTTTTATTGTTAATATTCAAGCAGCTAATATTTTATTGCTAATATTCAAACAGCTAAAGTAAATACATCTTGAGGTGCCCTCTCTTTATCAGAAGCAAAACCAGGGTTCTTCCTTTAACACTATTACACTGGCTCACAGAAATATTATTAGAAAACCAGACTTGTCATGTTATAGTAATTATTTCAAAATAGATAAGAAAGATCTAAAGTAGCCAAAGTAATTAGATTACTTTAGGGAATAAATGAATTCCATAGGAAGTTTTCCAGCATATATAATATTTAAATAGCACTTGATAAAGACACATATCAAATCTGGCCTGGGAGGTTACTGGGCTCGTCTCTTCCAGAATGTGGCACACATCCACCATCCAGATCAATCAATGCCCTGAGTAACTCATCGCCTTAGCTGTTTCAGAGCTGTAGAAGAATCTAGAACTCCTCTGTTCAACCTGCTTCTCAATAGAGGAAGAAACTGAGGCCCGGAACACAGAACCTTTTCCTCCAGGTTACTCATGTCTCATTACCATTCCAAACCCAGATACCACGCCACTACTATGTCCATCAAACTATGCTGAGCTTTTTTGCTTTGGAGCTTATATATTAATCCAGACTCTGTAAGAAAAGTTTATTGGAAAAATGAAATAAGATTCAAAAGACAGAAGTGTCAAAACCATATCAAGTTGGAGTCCAGTTAGAGCCTTCTCCCTGCCCCATTGGATCTCCATGGTGCTGTCCTAGACTCACACGCTCTTCCTTCCACGTACCTGCCCCGCACCAATCCTCTCACACAGCTTCCATTAGTCCAGCAAGTTCCAAAAATGACTTTCCTATGTAAGTCTCTCAGTCCTAGAACTAAAAGTCTGACAGCTCAATGGGTGTTGGCACCTGAAATTCTATTCAGCATGTCCTAAACAGGACCCCAAATCCTCCTCAAACTGGCTGCCTCTCCTCCAGATTCCCCATCTCTAGTAAGGAGATACCACCACTCAAGTCTGAACCGCCCTCGCCTGCTCCCTGCCACCCTACTCACGACCCACTTTCAGGTCACCACAGGACAGCAACAATGTAGATACCAATGAGTATCTACAATGTGGAAAATGCAAAGAAAAATAATAGCACAGAAGTACCCACAGGGGGGGAAAAGTCTGTCCTGATATACTTCTTTCCAGTTAGTACCTAATTCTATCTCTATATTTGGGCTCAAACTTTATGCATTTTTATATACTTTTAAAGTTGACATTATATTATATCACTGGAAAATTTAAAAAGTGTTTTATTGGCTATATCACATTCCATCTTATCAATGGTCATAATATAAAGTATACCCTAAAATTGTTAATTTCCTTTTTCCAAACACTTGCTGTTTAAAAATGCCCATCCCCCTCCCAGCCCCCAATTTTTATTCCTGTCTCTTGGTCTCTTAGTATAAATTCTTAGAATTCATTTGAAAGGTTTACATATTTTTTAGACTTTCGTTAGATACTACTAAGATGATTTCTGGAGTGGTTTTGCCAATTTAGCTTTCCACTAACAATTCATATATTATTTCAAGTCCTCACAACCCTAAACAGTAGTAGGTACTTATAACCTCATCTTACAGATGAGGAAATGGTGTGCAAAGGAGTCATGTTACCTACCCAAGTTAACTTATTTTGGAGCTGGATTCAGAATCAGTTTGTAGCTGATTCCAAGTCTGCTCTTTCCATCAGCCATGCCACTTCCAGATTCATTTTAATTACGTGCACACACACATGTTCTCCTGTTCTGTTTCCTACCCTTTCACTAACTGTCCTAGTTTAGGAGGTAGAATTCAGGTCTTTGAATATACCTTCATTAGCTGCCTATTAAGCCAGGCTCTAAGTCAAATGTCAGGAAGAATTAACAACATGAATAATCATGTTTCAAAACCATCACTGTCTCAGCTCCTCAACACAACATTCAAAGCTATCCCCTGTTCTATGTCCCCCCAAAGTCCATGTGTTAACAGCTTAGTCCCCAACCTGTGGTGCTAATGGGAGGTGGTGAAACTTTAGGGATGGGGCTTAGTGGGAGGTCTTTTGGTCTTTTGGAGACATGCCCTTGAAGGGAATACTGGAACCCTGACCCCTCTTCTTCCTCTCTCTTTTGCATCTAGACATGATGTGAACTGGCATCCTCTGTGATGTATTCCTAAGACCCAAAGCAACAGGGCCAATCAGTCATGGAGTGAAACCTCCAAAACTATGAGCCAAAATAAACCTTTTATCTTTTTAAGTTGATTTCTCTCCAGCATTTGTTATAGTAACAGAAAGCTGACCAACATACCCTGCACCACTCCACACTGCCTCTCTGGTGATTCTCAGTTCCAGCAAAAGCACAGGCTGACCCCGTTCCCTACTGTTTTGAAAAAGTCCCACAAGTCATACTGGAACATGGTAGGGTGGAGCGTGTCTGTTCTGCTGGAGCTTTTCTTGGGCCTCCACACCTTTGTCTAAGCTTCCCATTCAACCCGGAATTTGCTTTCTCCCTGAAACTGCCAATAATTAAAGGCCCTGGTTAAATATCCCATCGTTTGGAAGGCCAGCCCAGTCACATACCTCCCTTTGTCCTGAGATGAGGCACTCAATCTAGCTGATCACTTTTTACCTCCACCTCAAGCACTTAAGTCAGTTACACTTATGAATAATAGCTCAAGATGTCTAGCTCCAATAGCAAAGAAGCATTAAAAGTGCCTGAAAGGCAAGAGCTGGGTCTCATTCATGTTTATATCTCCTAAGGTGCACGCTGTAGATCTTCCCATGCTCTAAGCACTCAATTAATGTCTGCAGAATTGAAATGCTTTTCAAATCAATTGCTAGAGATTTACAGGCAGACTCGACCTCACCTGCCACTATTGTTCCAGGGCCAGGCAATACTGCTGGAGTATTCTTGCTGATACCCTGAATTCAATAACCACCTAGGTCACAAATTCCCAGAACCTAGCTTAGAGTTCTGTGTTGTGATTCCCATGTTCACGGTACTATAAGACCACATCCTCTTCATATTTAAACTCCCGGGACTTCTGAACAGTAACCAGGGATAAGCTTTGGGTCTCTTTCTCTAGTGGTCATGTAGCCTATTGTCTACATAAGCCTTATTGTCTTACTGAAAAATATCTTGTCCATGGGAATTCCTTTATCCTTAGCTAAGAAACCCCAAAATATATCTAATGCATAAAATGCATATTACTGACAATGGCCAGTTCAGATTTAAAAAGTAACCTACAATCCCAATCTTTAGAAATATATTATTTAACTAACATATATTTGGCACTATCAGAAATCAATACAGTAATATTTACTTATTGAATTTCTGTTTTAGAAAAATTTTCCGTGTACTTCTACCAATCAATGGTTTAAACTTTATGCACTTCCCCTGTACTTCTGTTTTCTAAGTATTATACCAAAAATCCCATGTGAGTTTCATGAGAGGTGAACGAATTTCATAAAGAAGTGGGGAAACACTGATCTCTGCAAAAATCGAACTCTTTCATTTTTGGACCTTGATAAACAGGCTCTTAAAATGACTTGACTTTGCCAGTGGTTATGCTGAGACCAAATTGTGTGTATAAATATTTTAGAAATGGGGGAAAGCTCACCATGTGCTGTGTGTATGTAGGTTACTATCACTATGAACTACATTATGATGTGAAACTATACCGCACCAATCAATGTATAAAAATAAAAGAACTTGAAAAAAGAACAAACATACTGGAAAACATTGTGAAATAAATGTAATATTTTAAGTGAAAAAAAAAGAAATTGAGATATGTACCAAATAAATTAGCAGACATTATTTACACATGAAACCTGGCCAAGAAAAGACGAGCATACCCATTGGGATCCTGCAACAGATCTACCGCTTCTCTCAGTTGCTCGATCATCGCGATATCCATGTCCTGATCTTTGGATGAACTTACTCTGCAATGTGAGACCAAGTGTGAGAATGAAAGTGATCACTAAAACACAGCATCATCTAGGTTCTCAAGAGTAAATTTACAAAAACCCATCTAATTGATGAAGATGATTTTTTTTTTCGCAGTACCGGGGATGGAACCCAGGAGCGTTCTACCTCCGAGCTACACCCCCGGCCCTATTTTTTATACTTTATTTTGAAACCAGGTCTCACGAAGTTGCGGAGGGCCTAAGTAGCTGAGGCTGGCCGCGGATGAAGATGATTTTGACAAGCTCAACATTATAACGAAGACGTGGCCATACCCTGCAGGGTGGGGTGCCATGTGTGGTGGGGAGAGCTGCTGGTGGGGAACGCTAAGCTTAGCTTGATGCCCGCAGGCTGCCAAGTGCACCTGTGCACAATCAGGCAATGGACAAGATGGGTGCGTCTCAGTGTGCTTTACTGAATTCTACAGTGTTTCCTGGGGCATGTCTCTGCTGGATGGGTCTCTACTACATCCAGGCCTTCCAACTCCAGCATGACTCAGTTTTATTACTTTCATGCGCTATGGGGCTCAGTGTGGGAGACTGGCTCTCAATTTGGGCTCTATATGTGGCCAAATCATCTATGACACTTTGGAAACATGCTGGACCCTGATACTTACAAGTAGATCTGACCCCAAATAGGGCTGGGCATTTTATAAGGCTCTACAGATGATCCTGATTTACAGCCAAAGTTGAGAACAACAGATCTGAGATTGAGAATGGAGTTTGCAAAGCTTTATCTAGTTTAAAACAACTCTCTTTTTCCCTACAATCCCATGACCCTATAATCACAAGGTTCAATGGAAGGTTCAGGTCTACATCCCAGATCATAAAAAACAAAATCCTGGGAACCAAACTCTAATCTATGCCACATGGTCCAAATTTAATTCTCTCAGAAATGGTTCATAAGATGAAATCACTCATTTCTTTCCCTGTAAATCTTGCCAAGTAACTCTTGATAGACAATAGAGTAGAAGGGATATTTGCCTGGTGCAAGATTCCTTGAGGTCAAATGTTGGCTCTCTGTGACCTTGGGGGTAAGATAATCAGTTTCTTTGTGCCCCAGTTTTATCATCTGTGAAATGGGGGACAATAGAACTTACCTTCACAGGATCATAGTAAAGACAAAATGAGTTATAATCTGTGAAGTATTTAGGACAGTTCCTGCATGTAATATTCAGTAAATGTTAATATTAAATGATAGTTACTGGACTTGGGACCAGGTCACTAAAAATAAGACACTTTCCTAAGATCTCAAATCAGAAGACCCCAGGTGCAGATGGAGACCAGCTCTATGGTTCACTTCAGGACTAGTTGTTGGCTTTTTCAGGCAAAAAGGAAGGAAGGCAGAATCTCCAGTCTAGACATTTTAGCTAATTTCCTGAGTTATATTTCTGCCCACAGCCTCATATCAGATAAAATTTTAGGCCAACAAAGAGGTGCAACTTTGCACTGTGCCATGGTTTGGATGTGTCCCTCAACATGCATGTGTTGGAAACTTAATCACTAATGCAACAGCATTAAGACCTTCATGAGGATAGGTCCAGAGGTCAGGTCCAGAGGTCTCTGTCCTCACAAATGGATTACTGTCTTCATCACAGGAGTGCATTCTTTACTAAAGGGAGCTTGGTGCACATACTCTCTCGCTTCCTCTTTTACATGTGATATCTTTTGCTAGGTTATGACGCAAGAAGGCCCTACTAGACACAGTCCCCCGATCTTGGACTTTTCAGCCTCCAGCCAAATGGATTTCTATTGTTTAAGTTACCCAGTTTGTGAGAGTCTGTGATAGCAACACAAAAATGGCCTAAGGCACACTGTATTGCCCAATACTTGTGAGAAGCATCAGACAAAGGAAAACTGGGAACTTCTTATCGATGTCAATGGGTAAGAATATCAGCTTGCCCAAGGAACAATAGGTCAAAATTCTACCAGGACAGGGCCGCCAGTATGCTTGAAAAATGAACTTTCCAAGGGTGGTGGTCCACAACCAGGCCCCGGGCACTCACATTCCCTCTGTCGGCCAGTGTGCCTCCTCTTCTATCCGCAAGAGCTCTTCACAGTCTTCTGCCTTGTCCTGTGGACAGAATACACGTGTTTCCTGAGAACCACTGGCCATTAGGTAAAGAGTACAAACCTGCCCCAGCCCACATCCAAGGCAGTGTTATCACAACAGCCAAACGGCAGTAACAAAGTGTCCATCGATGGATGGATGGGTAACCAAAATGTTGATATATAAATGATACAGCCTATGCTAAGTGAAATAAACTAATCATAAAAGGACAAATATTGTATGATTCCATTCATGTGAGGTACCTAGAGCAATCAAATTCATCAAGACAGAATGTAGAATGATGGTTGTCAGGGGCTGGGGGAAGAGAGAAGGGGAGTTGTGTGTGTGTGTGTGTGTGTGTGTGTGTGTGTGTGTGTTGGGGAAAAAGAGAATATAAATCACTTAAACAACAGAAAAATGCCTCAAATTATTTAGCAGTTTTCACGTGTATATCATCCTGGTTTCACTCAAAGAGGTTTCTCCCTGAGCCAAGCATGGTGGCTCATGCCTGTAATTCTAATACTTGGGAGGCTGAGACAGGAGGATTGCAGGTTTGAGACCAGCCTCAGCAGCTGAGCAAGACTCTCAGCAACCTAGCAAGACCCTGTTTCAAAACAAAAAATTAAAAAAAGGGCTGGGGGTGTAGCTCAGAGGTAGAATGCTCCTGGATCCCTGGACACACACACAATCTCCCTGTTGCCACCCATCTTTCCCAGAAGAGACGCCGCGGGGGACTAAATACTGAAAAAACTGCCCATCATGGGCCTTCCATATACTTCCTTATGCTTCTCCCTCTGACAGGGAAACGCTGCTTTCACTGGACCAATGCTAGAACGGAAGCCGCCCGGAGAAGCGAGGAAGTAACCCCAGACTACAGCACTGGGCACATCCTTAACTGACTAAGGACCAGACGAGCCTCCAGGTGTGTCATTAGGACCAGACTGTCTCTGAGGAGGGACAGGTATTTTAGTGTGGCATCTGACTTGAAAAACACTCAGGCTTTTTCTGTATCGATTGTACTTTTAGTGTCCAATAAGTTCAATATATACATCCCTGTGTTGTTTTCCAAATGATAGTGAAATTCACAGGTGAAAATATACTACCAGTAATGACCAAGATAGCATTTTCTATCTCTTCTTGTTGGTTTCCGCTATAGGAGAAATGGGTATTTCCTTCTAATTTTCAGTTTCAAGATGAAAAGTAGCCAATAGTATGAAACATCTAGGCTTACTGGGTTTCTTTGGCTAAGGTGAATGGTTGTACAGTGCATTCTGTGTTTGCAAACTTGCCTGATCACTGAAATGCATTTGTAGCCCCCAGGCCAGGACTCATCATAGTGCCTTCTAGGTCATTCGCAGACACATTCAGAGTGATGAAAAATAGGAGTCCAAAGGCAAACAGGTTCCCAAGTAGGTGGGACAAGGTGATGCTCTGCCCTCTTGTCTCAGTTGTTTCTATAAACAAGTATCTTTTTCACCGTCTACTTAGTGCCACATTTTTGTGCTTGTTTTTTTGAGTGTGTGTGATTTCACTGTTTATAATGGCCTCCATAGGGCTAAAGTGCTGTCTAGTGTTCCTAAGCCCAAGAACGCTGTGATGTGCCTTTAGGCAAGGATGTATCTCACAGGCGATAGTGGTCCCATGAGATTGTATTGCTACAATTTTAGTTTGTGTAAATACACTATATGGAGTTTGCACAATGATGCAATTGTCTTAGAGATAAGTTTCTCAGAACTTACCTGTGTCACTAAGCAACATCCTCAGGAGATAAGGATGGGCACTTAGAGATCTCATTCTTGGCTTCAACATAGTAACTTCAAGACCATCATCTCTCACAAGCCATAGTGATCTATATTTTATTGAAACAGCAATCCTCAGCCTGAACCAAAAGGGCTGGCAGAAACCGACTGTGGCACTATCCAGGTGGTGAGGCGGAGCCCTAACTGCCCGCTTCAGTACAGGGCCAGTTTCTCTCCTCTCTTTGCTGCCAGGATAAAGGTCTGCCTGATACCTGGGTGACTTCACCTGCCCTTTCAACACCTTAGGACAACTATAGCAGTCCAGGAATAAGTGTCCCCAGAGTGACCTATCTAAAAAAGGAAGGCATTCATTTCCAGATGTGTGTGTGTAGGTGGGGGGGGGGTAGGGGATTGAACCCAGGGGCATTCTACCTCTGAAATATACTCCTAATCCTATTTTATTTTATTTTTTTTATTTTGCAACAGGCTATCACTAAGTTGCTGAGACTGGCCATGAACCAGCGATTCCACCTGTCTCAGCCTCCCAAGTACTGGGATGACAGGCGTGTGCCACCACATCTGGCTTCATTTCCAGATGTTGTCTTCATTTATTTCGTTAAACTACTATGGTCGTAGCAGGCTGAACATCCTTAATCCAAAAATCTCAAATTCAAAGTGCTCTAAAAGTTGAAACTTCCCAAGGTTCCAAAATCTCAGGAAGCTCAAAAAGTTTTGGATTTCAGAACATTTTGAATTTCATATTTGGGATTAAGTATGCTAAACCAGTAAAGTCTAAGCAAATACTCAAAAACATGAAAAACTACCAAATCTGAAACACTGCCTGTCCCAAGCACTTGGGAGAAGGGATATCCATCCTGTATTCTTGAGCAAAGTATTCACCTAGAACATACCGAGGAGTGTCCAGATGTCTATTTTTAGCTCTTACCGAGTGGTAAGCATAATTCAGGTAAGTTTGCTAATTTGCATGACAGTGAATGGCGGGAAACAAGCAATTTATGAATATAAAAAAAATCATATACTTTAGCAGACAAACGCAGAGGCATGTATGGCTGCAACCAGTTCCCAACCAGAAAATAGACACGTGGAGCTTTGAGAAGATGCACTGAAGGCCCCAGGGAGGCTGCAGCAAGCTGGACTTTGAAGGTAATGCATTGAAACCTTGAACTTAAATTCGAAGGTGCCCAGCAGAAGAAAAGGAGTAAAAAATGAGTTGATCTGCAAAAGCTTGCCTTAATATAGTTCATAAATCCCGAATGGAGAACATCTGTCCCATCAGCAAACTGGTCCCTTTCTTTTCCTGAGTTGCCGTTGTCACCCACAAGGGAAGGCTCTGGTGGAAATTCCTGATGAAATTCCCCTATTAGGAAAAGAGAAAAAGGAAGAAAGGATGATTTCATGATCTTCAAATATGCTATTGAATTGTTTATATCTTCTCACTTATCTATAACGGAGGTACTGAGTGACCCAAATGTTCTCTTCCCTACAGGACATGAGGGGACAATTCAAAAAAAAAAAAAAGAAAAGAGGAAGGAAAGCAAAAGAAACAGAAAGCCTCAAACAGAACTTACAAAATGGAGGCTTCTTTATGGCTTAGTTCCTCATGAAAGAAATGTGATTTCCTCTTACTTTTTTAAAGGAATGCAGTAAAAACGTTATAAAAAGAGGGGTTTTGTGCCCTCAGTAATATGCAACTACTTCAAATTCCAAATTCAACAAATATTTATCAAGCAGCTGCAATGATAGGTATTATACTATGTATTTTAGGGATTTTTTAAAAAAATCAGTCAAATATGACTCCTGTCCTTAGGCAGTAAGTAATCTCAAGGAAAGGTGTGGAACAGGACTAGACAAGAGCCCCACATCCTAACGATGACAGGAGTAAGTGCAAGGAAGCCACGCAGAGATGCAGGTATGCTCAGGTAGGGCACGTCCAACCAGGACGTGTTCCTGGGATGAAGGAGAGTCAGTTCCTGGGATGAAGCAGGGCTCGTCTGACCAATCTGAAGACTAAAAAGGAACCAGGACCACCCTTTAAGCATTCTTAAAGCAGGACACACACTCCTAGAACTAGGGGAAAAACTCATTGGTAGCAGATTTTGTAATTATTTTCTTTGAAAATTTTGCTGAAAATACCCTGCTGTACTGTGAAATGTTACAAAGTTTTATCTGAATTAATACAGTGACAGTTATATTTGTAGGCAAAGATACAGTTTTTTAATAATGTATGGTTCCAATCATAGTGTCATTACATTTAATGCTAAACTTAAATACCGAAATATAAATGAAACATAAAAATTTGAGTTACCTTAAATAGTTCTCTCATCATTTATAAGAGTGTATTTAAGCTATTAGGGAGATAATCTATTAATCTAGTTCTGTATTTTGTTTGGGAATCATGAAATAGTTTCTGCCACAAATGGACAGACATTAAATTTTTGGTATTTTCCTTAAAAAAAGTCATTGAGGAAAAAGGACTCATCAAAATACTGCCATAATGTATCCTGATAATATGAAATAGATTGCAAGGATTTTGAAGGTATGCAAGCCACTGTGTTAAGTGGTCATTTCATAATTATTAAAGAGCCACAGAACTTTAGCACTACAAAGGAGTTTAGAGATGACCTAATCTAATTGCCTCATTTTCAGAGGATAAAGGTGAACTGACTTATCCTAAGTCAGGCAAACTCCTGAACACACCTTGACCACATGAGCCACCCTCACGTGTAGTTAGATGAGGTTATGGGGTGCAGTCTAGGTTAGAAGTGATGGGCACTCCTTTAGTCCCAACTCACAAAACCCCTCCTTGAGCAAACCTCTATGTTCTTCCCCTTCTGGTTTAAAACAGACAGACGTGGAAACTTTGAAAGTCCTGTGTTAAGAAAAGGTTGCAGGATGAAAGAAGACTGGGTACTTCACTAATTCCCATTTGAATTTAATTTGGATTGTGTTACATCTCTGAGATATGTGTGACAGCAGCTAGAGTTGTTCCAACTAATATATCTACCACCTCAATCTTTTCTTTCCAATATGGATTTAGAGATTCTTCTATAAATCTTCAGAAGAACAGCTCTATTTACTATAGGAAATAGTACTGGCTATGTGACCACTGGCAATTTACTTAAAGCCTCTGAGACTTGATTCTCTTACCCACAAAACAGAGATGAGTATAGTATCTATCTCCTGGTTCTGAATTTTAAATGAGATCACCTTCGGGCCGGGCGTGGTGGCGCATGCTTGTAATCCCAGTACTTTGGGAGGTGGAGACCGGAGGATCCGGGTTCACGGCCAGCCTCAGCTCTCTCTCTCTCTCTCTCTCTCTCTCTCCTTAGTGAGGCCCTCCGCAACTTCATGAGACCCGGTTTCAAAATAAAGTATAAAAAATAGAGCCGGGGGTGTAGCGCAGAGGTAGAACGCCCCTGCGTTCAATCCCTGGTACCGCAAAAAAAAAAAAAAAAAATGAGATCACCTTCCCAGATGAACACAACACCTGGTTCACGGGAAATGTGCACACATTAACTATTATCATTGCTATGTCTGTGCTTTCGTTATGTTAAGCATGATATCTGAAGCTGAAAAGCAAGCATTCTGCATTTTCTATTCTCAGACCTTTAGCTGGGCTAAGGCGATGGCACGGGTCCTCCTTGGTGATCTGCTCTTCCTCCATGATATTTGACATTGGCACATTGAGGCTGACTGTGTCTTCATCAGAAGGCTGGAAAGATACAGTGCACTGCTTCATTCAAGGGAGAAGTTTTATCAATGGAGGTAAAGAGAACACTAGGTAATAAAACCACATCCTGTGATTCTTACCAACATTATATTGCATAAAAGATGTCAGACACAAAGGACAATTCTAACTATGTAAGTTCAAAATCAGCAATACTGACCCATGATGTTTGAAGTTAGGAAGGTGATTGTTCTTGGGGTAAGGGTAGGCATATGAGTAGACTTTCTGGGGTGCTGGTTAAGCTCTGCTACTTTAGCTGGAATCTGGTTATATGGGTGTGTTCACTTTGTAAACATTTGCTAACTCTTATTACATGCACTTCTGTGCCTCTGTGTGTGTGTGTGTGTGTGTGTGTGTGTGTGTGTGTGTGTGTCTTGAGCTAAAATCCTGCAGAACCTACCTGCCTTTTTCTAAACTAAGAGCCAAAATAAGGGCACTAAAAAGGACTACGTAATATCCAACACAACAAAGGAATAATTTGTAAATACACTATCATATTAGCCCGAAATCTAATGAATCATTTTAACTGTAATCATACTCTAAGATTTGACTATGAAGCTAATTTACCAAAACTACATGTGAGTTTCACATGGCTAGCCAAAACCTGGCAGTCAGCCTCTGGGACAATAGCCCATTTAGTTAGCATGCATTTCAACTGTGACATTAAGCTTCAGATTATCTCCTTGATTTAGGCCGAGGGAGCTGCACTAAACATACAGAAGTGCTAAACAATTGCAGTGGTTAAAAAAGGAGCGTGTGCTCTGTGGTTTTGGAATAAAGCTTCGATGTAGTAATCCAAGTTAGTCCCCTCTGAGGGTCTCCTTTCCCACACTAGCTGATAAGGTTTATTCAGGAATGCTATGATTCTGGCACGAATGAAATAGGGAGCCTCATTTATTTTTCTGTCTCCATTTCTGTCTTGCTGTTCAATGAGAAGCTTTCCAAGCCCAGGGACCAGAAAGTGCCACAGAACACATTTTAGGTGTTCATGCCTCGATTCTTGGATTCTCAAGGCCATGACCTTCAGAGTTTGCCCCTGTTTAATTTTGGACACATGCACAGATGGTTTGGAATCTTGCAAAAAGAAAGCCTGCATTTCATTCATCAAACACATATTCATAGCGCCCCACATGTTCCTGCTCATTTATCTTGAGAAAAATATGTCTTCAATTTCTTCATGACAAATGCTACGTCAGACAACGGCAACAGACAATGGTTTAGGGAATGAGAAGTGATCCCTAAACCCTCAATGACATGTAAGTGGGGAGTGACTTTGGATGGTAACATATTTACCAAAGTGAAAATAGAACACTACACAGCCTAATTTAGAACCCTTGTCATTCTAAAAAAACTCAAATTTTTGGAGGTGTTCTTAGGTAATGAGGTCATAATGTGAGACAAGAAAAGGTCAAAGAGAAGGTTTTTGCATTTTATTCTGCTGAATATAATCCTTTTTCCTTCTACCTACTTGTAATCTTTGAAATTTAGCAAAATTCCAAAGATATGCAGTAAATTAAGAGGAAGAGAATAAACCCTTGGTCTCCTTTTAGAATGATATTAGCATCCTCCTTACACTAAGTGAGACCATAGGGTAATGAACTTCTTTGTGCAGTGTTTCACTAATGAACTTAGTCTTAGAAGAGAGATTAGTCTTAGAAGACAGATAAAGGATAAAGTAGAGTCTGTCTTAATTTACTAGAAAATAAGTTTAGGGTGAGTAGTTTCTGCAACATTGGTCCATTTAAGGGGACTTATGAGTTGTAATAAGGCTCAAGGGATGAATTAAAATACGACTTGGACAGCTATGTGTTTAGTATTCCCACCCCCACCAGGAACCACAGGAAACTGTTAATGTGGCTTCGTGGGAGTCATTTTCTTTTATTAACACTGGTTTTCTTTTTCTGCTTACTAACGTTTCTTCCTTCCAAAATGTTATGCATTTAAAAAAATGTTAAGGGATCTTAATTTTTAAAAATGACACTGCTTTACAGAGCATTTTGTGGAAAATAAATCTGAATAGCTTAACTACCTACTAAACCTCAAAGACCTGAGGAGAACTGGGAAAAGGCTTTTTCCTGGAGTCACCCAGAATAAAAATGTGATTTACTTAGATGAGGTAACTGACCTATTAAATACAACTTCGAAGAGTACTATGTTTCACAACTCAGTAACTACAAAACTCAGCAAATTCCCTCAAAAAGGCAAGAGTATCTGGCGATGCTTCTCTTTCCACACCTATCCCTTCCAGTTCGCTGGGACAAGACGCCCCATTTAATGGTATATTAATGTAAGGTTTTGGAGGGATCTGATAGACTCTCTGTGGGATAATAAATGTGTTAGCAAAGAGTGGTTTATACCCATTATTGGGAGCTCTAGAATGGGAGGCCTCTTAGTTTACAAATAATCCAACTTTTATCCAATCAAACAGAACATAAACTAAGAGTTTCAGGAAAACAAATATTGTCATAAAAACTATAGCTACTCATAAGCACAGTTCCTACTGGTACACTACTTAAATGCAACATATACTTGATTCCTTAACATTTATGCATGTATATAACCACTTCCCTCTAACTTACTCTGTCACCGAAAAACAAGCATATTTATAAAAGTGTTTCAAGGATACTTGTATACCACTTAATTGTTTCATAATATTTATCAAACATTCAAGAATATTCCAGATAATATGTGGGAGCAGGAGGGGAAGAAATAGGGGCTCTATTCTTGGGCATTGACAAAATATGAAAATGCAGAATAAGCTAACAGCAGCTAATATTAACACAATCTTTAGAGAATTTCAAATTGCTTTCACAAATGCGACCGTAGCGTCACATGAGATGCATCACTGTCCTTTACTGGAAAGGAACTTAGTGAACACAGGCAGATACATCCAGAAGCACAGAAGAAAAAAAGATCTGATCACTATCTTTACCTCTGTGGCAGATAACCGCTTATCTCCATTATCACTTCCAACTCCCGAATCAGAATCCTTCTTGCTGGGATCGATGTCATCAATATTGATTCATTTAGGAAAAATTAAAGTAACAAAGTTAACACAATGGTACATGAACTAATATTCTAATAATGACTTTTTTTGTGGTACCAGGGATTAACCCAGGGGCATTCTACCTCTGAGCTACACCCCGAGCCCTATTCTTTATTTTATTTTTTTTGAAACAGGGTCTCACTAAGTTGTGGAGGGCCTCACTAAGTAGCTGAGGCTGGCCGCGAATCTGCGATCCTTCTGTCTCAGCCTCCCAAGTAATGGGATTACAAGCGTGCGCCGCCACGCCCGGCTTAATAATGACTTTTCTATGCAATTTTTTATTATAAAACAACAAAATTAGTCAAGTATTAAGTCCTATTAAGACACGTGCCTTTGAAAATCATATCCTTGTACCATCTAAATATACAAGATAAATTCTTTGTGTTCAGGGTTTCCTGCTCTTACACCTCAAGATGTTTGTTGAAATAGTTACATTTTCTTATTTTATTTAGTCTAGCATATAAGAAGCAGCAAACTACACAACTGTTTTTACCTCTTAAGGTTATAAAATGTTATTTTGAATAATTCTGTATACTTTTATTCAGTAATTAGGTAAATTTGACAGTATCTTTATAAACATAAAATAATGGATACATATTTGAAGCATTACTTGAAAGTACCATTGGGGTAATATGAAATTTTAAGTCACTCTGTTTAGCACAAAGTGAAGGAAAAGATTTCTGCAGCAGAGATACTTCCAAGAGGACCTGCATTTCTCTAAGTGTGTTCACTGTGGGAATTTTTTTCTCTGGAAGCTCATGGCTTGATTTATGGCACAAATGGCCCGAGGATGTTGAAAGGATTCTAATAATACTTCCACTTAGAACAGAAATACATGCAAAAGTAACTTCATATAAATTAGGAGAGAAACCAGTAGAATAGTGGAAGGGGCTCGGGAAAGGGAGACAGGAAGGGAAAAAAATGAGGATTGAGGAAGGGAACCTGGGTTATATCCATACAGGAGGGTTTCACTACCAAACTCACTGTTCTCTATGGGGAGGGAGGGGAGGGAGAAAGGGTGGACAGGGAGAAGGTATATGGAGGGAAATACACCAAGTAATGTATGCATGTATGTTTTCATCACTTTGAATCTTACTATGATGTATAATTACATTGCACAAATAATATCTATGTATATATACATACATAATATATACATACATACATACATACATATACATACACATACTAAGTGCACTACATTTTGTGTGTGTGTGTGTGTGTGTGTGTGTGTGTGTGTGTGTGTTCCTGGGAATTGAACCTAGGGGCATTCTACCTCTGAGCTACACCCCCAGCCCTATTTTATTTTTATTTTGAGACAGGTTCTCTCTAGGTTGATGAGAGTCTCACTACTTGCTGAGGCTGTCCTCAAACCTGTGATCCTCCTGTCTCAGTCTCCCAAGTACTAGGATTACAGGCATGTACCACCACACCCAGCTTGCATGCACCACATTGTTTAAAAAAAATTAAAAATAAAGCCTACAGTTCTTCTTAACAATGTCGTGGAGGCCCATTGAAAATTAATTTTTAAAAGGCAACTGATAAGTAAAAAATACTCATGTTTATTCACGCAGTACTCAGGAAGGATTAATCATTGATTAGGAGAGGGTAGACAAGATTTGAAATCATGTTAAAATGTTCTCAACAGCATCAGTTTTTCTTATTCCAATACTTTTTTTTTTTTTTGGCAGTACTGGGGATTGAACCCAGGGGCATTCTACCTCTGAGCTACACCCTCAGCCCTATTTTTCAAACAGGGTCTCACTAAGTTGCAGAAGGCCTCACTAAGTAGCTGAGGCTGGCCGTGAACACGTGATCCTCCTGTCTCAGCCTCCCAAGTACTGGGATTACAAGCATGCACCACCATGCCCGGCTTATTCCAATACTTTATAAGCTCTGAGTTATAAACTAGAATTGGTTGAGCGAAGCAAACAGATTTTTGAAGCTAGTTCTTTGGACAGGCTTATCCTAAGCAAATTCTAAACAGGGGCTCTGAGTGACAGCATGGCCTCACCTGTCTTCCACGTGCTGGTGTAAGTGTGGCCTCTCCATGGCGTGCAGATAAAGGGAGTCAGTTGTCTTAATCTGGCATGCTTGTATGCTCAGATACTTAAATATGTGCACCTTGCCCTTTGTGCAAATCTATGGAGAAATTATTAATACACAGTTATTTTTCAATGACCGAACAAAATGTTAAGTACCAGATACCCGGCTGCATACTTTAATTTTCCACAATTTCATTTTAATTAACACCCTAACAAAGCACTCTAAATTTGAGCTCTCTAAACATATACAAGAATTTTGGGAATTATTTCCTCTAAATTCTACTTTGAATAGAAAACCATGCTCGAGATATTCCTACCTTAGTTTTAACTGAACTACAAAATTCTAACAGAAATATATTTGAGTATAAATAGCATAATCAGTATAAAAGTCAGATAATTGGACTGTTAGTGTTCCAATTACAAAAGATGACAAAAAGAATTATTTTCAGGCCCATTAAGAAAGCAATTAAGAGTTTTAAAAATAATTGTAGATTTAAGAAGTCGTTAAATTACCTGAAAAAGAAATACACTTTAAAGTATTTATATCTGAAAGAATATGTATTTCATATTGTTCTTCTGTGGTTTCATATTTTAGCTTGAGCCCTGTCGCTAAATAATAAATAACTGCATTTTAAGATGTTAAAATTCCATTTTGTAGCTAAGATTCAAAAGGGAATAATATATTACCCCCTTTGTAACAAGCCATATACTTCATGAAAAAGTTCTGCATGGATGTACAAATGATAAATGATCAAACACGTAATTCTGGGGCTGGAGTGATCAAAATAGAGTCAGGGGCTGGTACATGGAGTTCATGAAGCAGGAGGCATCTTATTATTGTGGTCAGTTTTGCACAAGGTTTCATCTCCTTAGAGATAGCAACTGCTCTGATCTGTCTAATCCAGCGCCACTCGGGAAGCCCGGCCGTGGAGGGCTCTGTGGAGGGCTCTGAGCTGCTCACCTGTGCAGGAGGAGACTGCAGTGGGTTGTTCTCAAGCAGTAACACTTGCAGCTGCTTCATCTCTCTAAAGCAGATTGGAATCACAAGCACTTTGTTGCAGGAAAAGTCAAACTTTACCAAGGGAAGATCTACTAGTTCTAAAACAGTAGGGTGTGGGGGGAAAAAAAGACATCTCAGAAAGCAACACAATCAAATGGCTAAACATTTAAAAACTAATTTTCTGCATATCAGGAAATATATATAATCAAATATAGATATAATTTATATATAATGTATATTATATAATAAGTAACCAAATACATATAATCTCTCTCTATATATAGTCTATATATATAATCAAAAGCAAGCTGTGCATTAGGAATACACAGTATGTGTGATACAATATTTCACTAAATTGGGGAAAATCTTTTCACGGGGAGCTCAATCATTTTGAATTGTTGTTAGTTCAGATAAGAGCTGGAAATACTTGACATTTACAATATCTATTGTTTAAAAAGCTTTTTTTAAAAATATTTATTTCCCAGCAAAGGAATCATGAAAGCCATGTCACATGGGACATGTTTGTGTTCTAACTTCAAGCTGTTTTCAAGTAGCACTTGCTGACACATGAGTAATATGCTAATTACAGAATGTTCTTATCTCTTCAATGTATCTGGGCTGGCGTAATGCCAGGGCTAGTGACAATAAATAGGTTCATGTTTTATTTTTTGAACGCATTTTTAAAACGTGATCTAATTAAGCATTTTCCAACGGGCCCTATAATTCTGATTTGGTGAGGCTTTGCTCCACCGCTCTTAAAGCCTCTGTAGCTCTCCTAACGAGATGGAACATTATATTTAGCCTAAAATCCCCACCCAGTGGCACAGTAAACACTCAGTAATTTCAAGCATTCAAATGGACGTTGGCAGCTGCTAGAAACGAACTCAAATATATTCCACAGAGCAGCGAGGCCGAGCCCCGCCAGAATCTAGGGTGAAGCTGGCAAATCCCAGAGCCCTCTGCCCGGGAGGAGAGGGAAGGTTCACACCAGAACAGGACTTCAGCACTTCTGTTAGGGGACCATCCGGGGCTAAAATATAGTGCTTTAAAATACTCCTGGAGTTCTGGAGTGGAAGGAGGGCAAGAGCCAGACAAAGAAAAGGAACAAATGAGGAGTAAGAATTAACACTGCCCGCCCCCCCCAACACACTCACTGCCTGAGGGTTTTCATTTTCTTCAGCTACACGTTCAAATTGCACCCACAAAGCTTCCCTAGTAAGGAGTGCCTCTTCTCAGAACTCCATGAGCTCTGGGAGTGTAAGGGACGGCCCTTCTTTCATACCTTAGTGAATTACTTGTTCTTAAGGAAAGGGGAAGTGGGTCTGAAATTCTAGAAGGAAGCAGAAGAACCCCCAATTCTCAGGTCCCCAAATCATGTCCATTGTAGGTGGGCTGTATAAGAGAAACTTAGAAAGTCTTTTAAAAAAATACACAGAAAGTCTTTTTAAAAAACACCCTTGGAGCCAGAAGCCGTGGTGCACACCTGTCATCCCAGTACTTGGGAGGCTGAGACAGGAGGATCGCAGTTTTGAGGCCACCCTCAGCAACTTAGTGAGACCCTGTTTTGAAATAAAAAAAAAACTAAAAATAGGGCTGGGGGTGTAGCTCAGAGGTAGAATGCTATCCCCAGTACCAAACACACACACACACACACACACACAGACAAAACAAAACAAAACAAAAACCTGGGCCTGAAACCAAGGAATCTATATTTCCAAGTTGTTCTGAGTAACTCATTGTTCAAACACAGATTCCTCCCCACTCCAGGACCAGTGATACACCTAGGCCACACTAGCCATGGAGGTGGTTTGTTTGTTTGTATAGTGGGGATTGAATAGGGGCATTCTATCTCAGAGAAGCAATCTCAGCTCCATTGTATTCTTTATTTTGAAACAGGGTCTCCCTAAGTTGCTGAGGGTCTCACTAAGTTACTGAGGCTGGCTGCGAACCTATGATCCTCCTGTCTCAGTCTCCCAAGGTCTAGGATTACACGGATGTGCCACCATGCCAGGCATGGAGGTTGTTTTGATGAAGGGGCTGTGAGCTGCAAGAGGTAGAGCGTGAGGGGCAGCCTGGAGGACCTGGAAACATGAAAGTGAAAAGAAACGGAAAGTAAGGTCCCCTGTCATCTCCTAGTTTCTACAATAGCTAAGACAGAGGGGTGACATCAGGGAGTCCTCCTAGCTGCAGTCCTAAGTACTCACTCAAGTGAGGATCGCAAATCAGTGGCAAAGTGTAGCGGGACTCCAGATCTTCAGAAATTCTTTGCCACTTGAAATGAAGACTTTGAAGGAAGACTACAGGGCTAAATTCACCAAAGACATAGCAGGTGGAAACTTACAGGTAAATAAAATAATGACTTGCTAATGACTATTTCCTTTCCGGTTAGTTCCAATTTGGAACACAATTTCCATAGATCTTAGGAAGACGAGAACTGGACAGTTCCACAGCAATGAAATGGGGGAGAAAATGGTAACCCTGCAAGGGCAACCCAGAAAAGATCCAAAGATATGTAGCAGGAAAAAGAGGAAAGAAGAGAAGAATGAGGAGGAGAAGGCGTCCTGCTTCTCCTGCTCTGCTGCAAAGGATGGTATTTTAACCTTCTGGTCCTAGAAAGAACAAAATGTGATCTCTTCATTGTAGTAGTTATAGTAAAGCCAACACAAAATAGATATGGATAATTAGGATACAAAATTTTCTTTCATCAAACTGAAAGCATATGACAAGCGGTACCCAAAGAGGACACACCGGAGTTGGGTGTGGTGGCGCACACCTGTAATCCCAGTACTTGAGAGGCTGAGAGTGGAGGACCGCAGGTTAGAGGACAGCCACAGCACTTAGCGAGACCATTTCAAAACAAAAAATAAAATAGGGCTGGGGGGTGTAGCTCAGAGGTAGAATGCCTCTGGGTTCAACCTTTGATGCACACACACACACACACACACACACACACACACACAAAAGGACACAAAGGTCAGGTAAGTAAATAGAGAAAGTCCTTAATTCATTGCCTAAAAGTGTTATCAGTGCTCTTTTGTCAACAGAGTTCTCCAGAGTGAAGCAAAAACAAATCTGATATTCAGAAAAATCTTTTTTAAAAAGATTTTTCAGTAAACTCAAGTTTAGCTTTGAGTATATTTTAAAATAACAAAACTGAGAAAACATAATTATGGAATGTAGAACAATTTGTAGTTGATCTTTTTAGGGAAAGGAGTGCTTTTAAGGGAAGAGAATAAGAAGTGGTGCGATCAAGTGGTGAGCAGGCCCATGCGCTCCCTACACATTTCTAAACTGTTAGAGGCACCTGCAGAGGATGTAATTATCTTTCCTTTTGGAAATGGAGTTCAATTATTTGTGATGCTTTCACAATGGACATGAGGGCTCAAATTTAAATGAAAGTTTTCTTTCATGTGCAAAAAGTTGTATGTGTATAAACTGGCTGTTACTAAGAGTTTTCCCCTGTGTACTTGCTTAAACCAAGAAAACAATGGTCTCATACATTCAAAAAATGAGACTGCACACTGAATAAAATGAAAAATCAATATTTTCATATGAATTCATCTCATGTAATAAAGTGATAAATTTTAACGGAGACAGTTTCTAATCCTACTTCTTTCAAATGCGAGTCAGCATGAGAAAGCTGAAAGATGGCTGGTGAACACTTGGCCATCAAAGACAACACATTTTAAAAAGTTCTCTCCCATAATTTCATGAGCTTTATTTTCTTGCCTTAAAATAATGAAGTATTTCAAGCCAAAGAATAAGAAGCAGAAACAGGACCATATTTGGCAGCTCTCAAATTGCCCCATCCACGTCACATTAACCAAATGCTTTTGCCTGCAGATAAATTTTGAAATATATATTTGAAATCACGTATGTCTAGAGCCCTCAAACAAAAACTATGAGAATCAATGTGATCTTTTAAAACAGTGCGTTCACCCAGTGCCCTGCTGCTCCTCAATTCATTCCTGATCCAGGTCCAAACCCAAATATGCAATTCAACCCACTGCCACCAACGGGGCTGCTTTCAAGCTCTGAATGGGACATTTCTAAACAATTGTATCTTTTTACTTGAACCCTCATGCACTGTACCAGAGGGACGCACCATAGAAGCTCACAGCTGCCAGGCAGGGCTTCCTGAGGGACACTGCGCACTGGGGGACAGGAGAGCCAAGTCTCACTGATGAGGGCCTAGAGCCATCATTGGCAAAATTCACAAAAACTATCAGTGATTAAAGATCACCCCACAGGAGCAGCACCCTACCTAAAAACAGAGCTAGACACCAGGAGTTCCCAACCCTGGCTCCCAGATCCCTAAGGCTAGAAATCCTGACAGCCAGGATCTGCAGGACTAAGTATATCCCAGAACTGTTGACTTCATATTCCAGAACATCACACACCCATCCAAATACAATTCATGCTGCTGCTATTATGGACTGGCTTATGTCCCCCCCAAATTTGTATGTCAAAGTCCTAACCCTACATCAGACCCTAACCCCACATCAGAATGTGAATGTATTTGGAGACAGGGCTTTTTAAAGAGGTAATCAAGTTAAAATGAGTTAATTATGGTTTACCCTTATTCACTGGTGTTTCTGTAAGAAGAGATTAGGCACGATGTGTACAGAGGGAGAAGATGGCCATCGACGGGCCGAGGAGAGACGGAACCAACCTGGCTAACACCAAATCTCAGACTTCCAGCCTCCAGGACTGAGAAGATAAATTTCTGTTACTTAAGCCACCCATTCTGTGGTTCCTTTTATAGCATCCCTAGCAAACAAATACATTCCAAATCCCACAGGCTCCTTATAGAGGAATGATTTTGTTGCTATAGCCTTTGATTAAAATTACAACTTGAAATCACTTTTCTGTTATCTGCACGTGAAATTCAAATGACTAACATTAACAGACACACACACAATAAGGTCACCCCTCTTCACAAAAGTAAACCAAAATGAAAACCAAAACCAAACCAAACAATAAAGGTCTCCCATTTCATTCCCCTCTCCCTCCTTTTTCACCTGGTGGCAAAACCTTCAGGTAATTTCTTCTGACATTCAGTTCTCGGAGGGACTTCAGCTGACCTATCTGCTGGGGCAGTGCTGTGATCTCATTGCAGCTGACATCCTGTATCAAAGGCAGAGAGAGAAATCATTAACGCCTTTATCCATGTAATCAAGCATTTCATGTGAATCTTCCCCAAGGAACGTAAAGATTTGCACAACGACAAAGGTACACTTTTATCCTCGTCTCCAGGTCCCTACCAAGTAAGGCTCAGCACAAAGAAAAAGAAAAAGAAAGAAAAGAAGGACTTCTGCCACTTTGATTTTTTTCACATGCTTCAGATTTATTTAATTCTCACAACAAACCTAGGAGGCAGTATTACTACCTTAGTCTTTGCAGATCAGAAAAATGAGGCCCAGTGGCCCCAGGCTGCAGGTGCCAGTTAACATTGGAATGCATGACCCCGGCTGTCAAGACACCATCTCACAGCCTCTGAACCAACCACAGGAGGAGTATAACCACCCTTTCTTACCACACTCACATCTAGAAATATTACTGCACTCCCTGGATGCATTATTTGTTTAAAACAGAGGTCTTGGTCGAGTGTAGTGGTGCATGCCTATAATCCTAGTACTTGGGAGGCTGTACTTGGGAGGCCTAGTACTTCACAGGTTCGCGGCCAGCCTCAAGAACTTAGTGAGGCCCTCAAAAACTTAGTGAGACCCTGTTTCAAAAAAAGGGGGAGGCTGGGGGTGTAGCTCTAGAGGCAGAATGCCCTTGGTTCAATCCCTATTATCTCAAAATAAATAAATAAATAAATAAATAAATAAACAGATAAATAAATAAATAAAATAAAACGGAGGTCTTATATATATCTGGAAACCTTATATCTGATCACCTTCCCATACATCTTATAAGCAAGACTGTGGGGTAGGCAGATTTTGTCACCTTTTCTTTAGAAGGCTAATGCCCTATTAATCCTTGATGGACCACCTCTTCACGCACGTGAAATGGAGGCCATGACACTTATAATCTTATATATCCTGATTATCCCCGCTCTTCCTCCTGGCCCTGGTAGCTGGGCCCTGCTCTCCCTTCTCCTGCCCCTGACTCCTCCTGTAGTGGAGACCAGCATTATCTCTCAGCTGGACGCTATAACGGTCTCCTGATTGATTTCCATCCATCAGTCTCCTCCTCAGATCCACCCTTCACAGCGCTGCCAGAGTACAGATTCATTATGCTGTCCACCAGCTTGAACATCTGCAGAAAACAGGTGTGGTGGCACACGCCTGTACTTGGCATGCTGAGACAGGTTTGAAGCCAGCCTTAGCAACTTAGCGAGGCCCTGTTTCAAAATTAAAAATAAAATAAAAATAAAAAAGGACCGGGGGTATAGTTCAGAGGTACAATGCCCTTGGGTTCAATCTCTAGCACCAAAAAAAAAAAAATCATCTGCATAAAGTTCCAGCATCTATGATGAGGTCTGTCCATTTCTGCTCCCTTGCATTTTACACTCAAGCCATGTGGTGGCTCCTGCAGCTCTCAGGGCGTGCCATGCTGTTTCACAGTCCCAAAGCTTGATCAGGCTCTTTCCTCTCCTGATATGCCAGTCCCCAATCTTGTCCTCTTTTCCCACCTACTCATCTTTTAAGACTTAATTCAAGCTTCAACCTCCTCTTTGAAACCTTTCATGAGCTCCGCCCTCCTCTCCCACTCTGATCCACCTCCTGGTAGACAGGCCACTTTTCCCTGGGTGGGGAATGGCGTGTTACCGTAATTCACTTGCTTACATGTTCCCCTTCCCCTTTAAGCCTGTGAGATTCTAGGTCAGAAAGATTAT
This sequence comes from Glis glis, assembly GCA_004027185.1. Lineage (NCBI taxonomy): Eukaryota > Metazoa > Chordata > Mammalia > Rodentia > Gliridae > Glis > Glis glis. The sequence continues at coordinate 121,189 of PVJS01000148.1, read as the reverse complement.
GTCATTTTCACCCCATCCTCCTGGTGCATAGCAGAGTACCTAGTACAAAGCAGGGATCAATATATGTTGGATGAAACATCTGAGATCCATTTATGTAGATACTTGATAATACTGTGGCCCTTTCTGCCTTGTGGCTGGGACCCCAGGATGCTCCACCACATTCAGGTTTTACTTGGTATTAAATAACCAAAGATGTATTCAAGCTACGCATGACCTCTGGGAGGCCCTGTCCTTAAATATCCCTGTTTACTTTTGTTCTTTTGTGTGTGTGTGTGTGTGTGTGTGTGCGTGTGTGTGCGCGCGCGTGTGCGCGCGCGCACGTGTGTGTGTGTACTTTTTTTGGGGGGCAGAATTGAACCCAGGGGTGTTCTACCTCTGAGCTACTGTTTTTATTTTTATTTTACCCCTTAGCCCTATTTTATTTTTTATTTTGAAACAGTACCTCACTAAGTTGCTGAAGTTAGCCATGAACCTGAGATCCTCCTGTCTCAGCCTCCCAAGTACTGAGTTACAAGCGTGTGCTACCCTGCCTGGCCCCACTTTACTTTTAAACCTGCAAAAACTCCCCTTCTGCCTTAGAAGGCATAGAGGCTTTGTTTCAAAACGTTTCACTTTCATTCAGATGAGATGAACTCAGTATTGATCAGTCCCCTGAAGGACCCTGGAATCCCGATTAGACCAAGTGTACACACTGCCAGTAGGTCCCAGCCCTCTAACTTCATCTCATCTAAAACCCTCAGTGGCCTGTCATGGTCATGAGTGTGCTTTGTGGATAACCCTTGGGGAGGAGGAACAATATTGCCGCTGCTAAGAGATTGAAGCTGCCACCTACGAAGTGTGAGTGTGCCTGGTGTGGCTGACCCACCGTACTTGTCTGTCTCCAGTTGCCTGAGCAGCGGTATGGGGTGAGATGGGTTAGGAACCTGTGATGTTGCTGAACTGCTGGAGTCCCGCAGCATCGCCCCCAGCTGCTGTTCTGCTCCTGGTCCAGAGAAGCCACACACAATTTTAAGAAAAACACCCCTCGTGTTAAACAAAACCAAAACTCCATAAGCACATCTGCAGAGACAAAAACATCTAGGGAAGCAAGAAGAGAATTAGGAGGTGGCACTTTATCAGTCACAAAGCCTTCCAACGAAAGCTGTCTCTCTTTGCCTTACCAAACTATTCTATTTCTGTGTGTATATTGGGGGGCTGGGGTACTTGGGATTGAATCCAGGGACGTTCTACCTCTGAGTTACAATTTCAGCCCTATTTTATTTATTTATTTATTTATTTATTTATTTATTTTGCAGTACTGGGGATTGTACCCAGGGGCATTCTACCTCCGGGCTACACCCCTAGCCCTATTTTTCATTCTTTATTTTGAAACAGGGTCTCACTAAGTTGCAGAAGGCCTCACTAAGTAGCTGAGGCTGGCCAAGAACCCGGATTCTCCAGTCTCAGCCTCCCAACTACTGGGATTACAAGCGTACGCCACCACACCCGGCTACCCTATTTTATTTTTGATTTTGAAACAGGATCTTGCTAAATTGCTGAGGGCCTTGCTAAGTTGCTGAGGCTGGCCTCGAACTCGCAATCCTTCTGTCTCAGCCTCCCAAGTACTGGGATTGCAGGCCTGCACCACCACACCCTGCATCGTTCCATTTTAAAAGAGCCTCCACACCTACGAATCATCCCACCCCTCTTGACCAGCACAGTCATTTTGATGATGATGTGGTGGTGAGGCAAGGGCTGTGGGGAACAATTAGTAGGCATTACTTTGTATCTGTAGGGAGAATTTAGATTACTGAACTCTGTAATAAGTTTGAATAAGTCTTGTGAGCGACACCAAGAGAAAGAGCCTTTTGCAGATCAGATCTCCAATGTGAAGATGAAACTTTTCAGAAGTTTCAAGGACATAATTATTAAGAAGAATACTTCCTTTTAAAAAATACAGAGTGGTGAGAGGAAAGCAAAAAGATAACCTATAATGTTTAGGCAGCATATTCACAGCATGAAATCTTCTAAATGAAACACTTACTCCACTTTTTGGCATGAACTCCATACACCTTGCTCTTGGCTGCTCATCCCTGGGTTTACCATGGAATCAAGGTCTGCTGTATCCTTAAATGTAAGGTAAGTTTTTCCAACATATATTTCTCACAGTATGGCCTTATCAAAGAAAATTAACTTCTGCCAGCTATATTTAAATACTCGCCCATAGAGAAAATGATGATTCAACATACTTTACAAAAACAACTTTGCATAATGATAAAAACAAAAATTTCCATCTACAAGATAAGACGTTTGTAGACATTTGAAACCTAAAGTCCAACTGTTCATTCCCATTTTAAAGGTGAAGTTCGGATTAATAGTACTCTGAACTGCTGTTAGTTACTTTCTGCATTGACACAGTAAGGGGTGGGGGAGGGAATGCCCTAAAGACTTTTCACCAATGTATCACCAACATTGTAAAAAACAGTGCAAAACTCTACTGCCCACCAGTCATGTAACCTTGCCAGATGTTAAAGAGGTTATAAATTTAATCACAAAAATAAAACCTCATGGGTAATTATGCCTTAATTATCTGGAGGAGGAGCAGGAAGAAAGAAGAGATTAATAGTCTGGGTGTTTGGGGATACGGTAGTTCTGTTTTGAAAATGTTGGAAGCAGTATTTCTAGAATGGGCCCGTTCTCTAGAACATTTTTTTTCCAAATTTAGCCTAAGATGAGGCATAGATTTTTAAAAATTACTTAATGAAGACAATATTTAGAAAAACACATTTTAAAAATAAAGAACACGCATGTCTCACACTTCTGCAATTAGTACGAATTTATCCAGCTACAAATGCCAGACTCATTTATTTAATAGACTAGTCGAATGAATTCTTTCTGAATTTCCTATTAGCCCTAAACTATGTCTTAGGGAATGATTATTCCAAACTTCAATGAAATCAAATTACCACACATTTAGTATTATAATATTACAAATGAACAAGTAGACTAAAAAGAATCATGAACATGTTATATTTACTGATTTTTTTCTTTTTGATACAAAAATCAATCTAATTATAACAATATAGATGCTCAGCTGGGGGTGGTGGCACATGCCTGTAATCCCATTACCTGGGAGGCTGAGACAGGAAGATTGCAGGTTCAAGACCAGCGTCAGCAATGTAGTGAGACTCTCAGCAACCTATCAAGGCCCTGTTTCAAAACAAAAAATAAAAAAAGGGCTGGGGGGTATAGCTCAGAGGTAGCATGCCCATGGGTTCAATCCTTAGTATAGAGCGTGCATGCACACGTATACACACACACACACACACACACTCAAGTTTTTCATGGACCAGCCAGTCCAATTTTGTCATTTTCATGAAAAAACAAAAGACAGAAAATTCTAATGATTATTTAAACTATATCTATTTTCCACTGGTTTAATCGTTGTGTTTTTAAGGAACCAAATTTAAAAAAAACCTTTGGAAATCAAGTCTCTCTTCATCATAATAAAGGAAACCTCTAGAAGGGTTAAGTGCAGGCTGAAGATTTATGTTTTTGTTGCTAGGTGCTAGCTGCTAACCTACTTTCAGAAGGTAAAAATGACAAGGGTTGATAATGTCGGAGTAAATTCAGGGATTATTAAGTGAGGTAATGGTCGCTTTCAGAAAACAATATTGTAAAAAAGACTGCAAGTGTTTTTTTACAGAAGTGACGTCTAACAAAAACCAACATAAACAGCATGTCAAGCTGATCTTGGTTGGAGACCAACCACACTGTGGAGTTGCAGGTGGTCTCTGACAAGCGACCTTGCTGTGACATTTAGGTTTTCAAAAACTTAGTGTGCTGATACTATTAGCTTAAGCAGAATTTTTGTAGTAAATCTAGCTCTTTATTTAATTGATGGAAATGCAAACTCTCTGGAAACACAGCTATAATACCTGCCTCCTGTCATGTTTCCATGCCCTTCTGTGGAAATCCCCCTCCCCTTTTTTTGTGGTACTGGAGATTGAACCCAGGGGCATTCTACTTCTGAGCTACACCCCCAGCCCTATTTATTATTATTATTTTTTTTAATTTTAAAACAGGTTCTTACTAAGTTGCAGAGGGCCTTGCTGAGTTGCTGAGGCTGGCCATGAACCTGTGATCCTCCTGTCTCAGCCTCCTAAGTACTTTTCAGGGCTTGGAAATCCCTTGTGTCTGACTCAATGTGCAACCTTAGGTAAATGGCTCACTCTTTCTGTGCCTATATAAAAAGAAAAGGTGAGCCGGGCGTGGTGCTGCACGCTTGTAATCCCAGTACTTGGGAGGCTGAGACCGGAGGATCACAGGTTCACAGTCATCCTCAGCTACTTAGTGAGGCCCTCTGCAACTTAGTGAGCCCCTGTTTCAAAATAAAGAATAAAAAATAGGGCTGGGAGTGTAGCTTGGAGGTAGAATGCCCCTGGGTTCAATCCCCAGTACCGAAAAAAAAAAAAGGTTCACCTTAAATAAACTACAACATCAGAGGGCCAGGTGTGGTGACGCATGCCTGTAATCCTAGTAATTGAGAGGCTGAGACAGGAGGATTGCAGGTTTGAGACCAGCCTTGGCAACTTAGACTCTCAGCAACCTAGTGAAACCTTGTTTCATAATAAAAAATAAAATAGGGCTGGGGGTGTAGCTTGGATGTAGAATGTCCCTAGGTTCAATCCCCAGTACCATAGTAAATAAATAAACAATAAACTACAACGTCAGGAAAATCTACATCGGAAATGGTAAAAAGACTGGTTGAAATATAGATACTTAGTAATATCGATTTTGATTTCTCAGCAATGAAAAAGCCTCATTGCCTGTGGTCTGAACTCTAAAAAAACGAGAGAAATCAATATGTTAATTTAAATCTGAATCTTTTTCTACAGAGGATTGAATCCAGGGGCATTCTGAGCTACACTCCCAGCCCATTTTATTTTTGAAACAGGTTCTCACTAGATTGCTAAGAGTCTTGCTAAATTGCTGAGGCTGTCCTTGAACCTGGGATCCTTCTGTCTTAGTTTCCCAAGTACTGGGATTACAGGCATGCGCCACCATGCCTGGCAAAACCTGAACCTCTTTCAAGTAACCTCTGGTATAATCAACAATCTCTCAACACCAATGTCTCTCTCCAGTATGAAACTACTTCACACACCTCCTTGGCACCCACAAACACATGCTCCGCCCCACTCCTCTTCCTAAGAAAGGCACAAATGAAATCCATAGAGGAGCCCTGAGCAAGCCTGGGGTTAACAACTGTCACACAGGAACCAGAGATGTTAGGATGCATCTCCAGAGACAAGGACAAACAAAAGATTATGGCAGATTACGGCAGACACGTGCATTTACGTCTCTACTACCTACCTCAAGGGTTTGGAATGCTATGCATAAAAAATAAGGAATAAGAGATTTTCCTCAGCAGCTGCTCAATATATCACGTCTATAATCGATCCTTGAATTCAAACTCTCCACAAAACCAAACATTTTATGAAAAGTCAATAAAAAACAGTGTGTCTATTTAGGCTGGAAAACACACCTTCCAACCAGTTTTTTGTTTTTGTTTGTTTGTTTTTGTGGTGCTGGGGAGCGAACCCAGGGGCATTTTACCTCTGAGCTACACCCCCAGCCCTATTTCCTTTTTATTTTTTTTTTTTAACTAAGAAACAGGGTCTCAGTAAGTTGTGGAGGGCCTCGACAAGTTGCTGAGGCTGGCTTCAAACCAACGATCCTCCTATCTCAGCCTCCTAAATACTGGATTACAGGCATGTGTCACCATGCCCGAGCAGTTCTTTATTACTCGCGTCAGGCCTTCTGAAAGTTTTCATTGTTAAAGCAGGTTTCTAAATCAGTGATATTGTATTCTCTCACATTAAGGTAGAATGCACGATTTCCACATACCATGTGAGCTGGTGGAACTGAACAAAACCAAACAAGGGCTGGACCCCTGTGGGCTCCAGCATGTCACCGTGCACGCAGAACCAATGACAACACCAGATTTTTGGCAAATGTCCCAGAAAGGGCCCTTGGTTTTACTGTGTTGTTAGTGGGTTTGTCTTCACAGCTGTCTGTTAACTATAACATATGACATTTATGTAGCCCCTCTCACCAAATATACCTCATCCTTCCACACTATCTCACATAAAAGCCATGTTTCCAATGTATTCAGAAGGCTTTAATGAGTAAAATGAGGGTGAGTCAACACAAGAAAGACTACAAACCCACCTACCTGACGTGGTTTCATATTATGAACCCCCTCCCCGCCACCACACACACACCATTTGTCTTATACCTATCCTGGTGAAATTCTTCTACTTAGTTTCATGACTTCGACAGCTTTAATGGAAACACCACTGTGAGTCGAATCAAGGAACTGTAGAGAAAGACATCGTGGTCCTTCTTCAGGAGGCACTAACTGCTTAGACTAGGTGACAGTGGCCACACTGTGGTGTGGATATGTGTGTGTGTGTGTGTGTGTGTGTGTGTGTGTGTGTGTGTGTGTTTTGCTGGGGATTGAACTCAGGACCTTGAGCATGTTAAGTAAATGTTCTACCACTGAGCTACAGCCCCAGCCCTCTGGGGTGGACTTTCATCAGACAAACTTGGTTCTGACCTCAGCTCCACCATGTAGCCCCATGTCTTTGTGTACATAATCCCAAACCCAAAATTTGTCTAGAACATGTAAACATGATGCCTGCCTTGTTGGGTTACTTCCAAGATTATATGAAATAATACATGTCACATATTGGCAGGCTGCCTGGCACATGCAGGTGCTCAATACATGCTACTAGTGCTTTATTTCTTCCCCTTACAGAAAGGACAGGCAGAGAGACAGGTTTACAAGGCAATATATACATACATTAGACATGTAAAGCGACAGAAGGTATAGAAGTCACTGAGAGTGACCAAGGAGGTGAGAAAGTTCTGGATTATTCCTATCAGCAATGACCGTTGAAGGACCAACACTAGAGAGCAAAGATTCTGTGAGTTCTCCTGCACCTGCAGCAACCTGGACATAGCACCTGGCCACTCTTGTTGGTTCAAGAAAAGGATGTCACAGTAGTGCTTCTTTGTGGCTTCTTCATGGGAGAAGGAACAACCACTTTCCAATATTCTCTGCACAATCTCAAGTACCTGTCAAGCCGGTGACTTAACCAGGAATGCTTTTTGTTTTAAGATGCTTAGATAACTGTCATATAATTTAAAAAGTAAGATAATGTTTTTCCATTTTGCTCCCTTTCAAAACTAAGAACAGGCAACTGCTTTCTTGTAGATGGTTAAGCTGTTTTGGTTTGGTTTTTCAAGTGGATATTAACTCTGGAATGTTTGGCCACACTTGGAAGAAAAGAGTTTACAACTCAATTTAGGATACTTTGATTTGAATGTGAAAAATTGAAAAACATTTTTTTTTTTTTTACAAAACAGCAAACAATGCTTAGAGCCTACTAAGCTGAGTGACTTTGTCAGCACAGAGGTACTGGGCATCTTAAGTATTCTGAGTGTGTGGGGAGCTCCTGATTTTTTTTTAGCAAGTTGGACATATATGACCACAAAATAAATGCTTCCTGCTGTAATTCTAGAATTACTTTAAGTTCTGCAGGGAGGTTTTCTTCCCAATTGATAACTAAAAATAATCTGACATGATTACCTATAGTAACACTACTACTTTAAGCAAAAAGATATCAAAGATAAATGAGAATGGTTGGAAAATTGTCTATTTTTTAGTTGGTGACCTTAACCAAGGCCATTTACTTCCTTGTGGTTAAATAATGTCAACTTATTCAATTTTCACCTACTCTACAAATAAACACTTTTTACAAAGTGCAAGCTTGCTCAGACACAGGGGCAGCAGAGTGGAAGGATACAGGCTACAGAGCTGCCATGTCTAGGTGGGTGGCCACCAGCTCCGTGTAGCTACTTAGCACCAGAAATGTGGCTCATCAGCCAGGCATGGTGGCGCATGCTTGTAATACTTGTACTTGGGAGGCTGAGACAGGAGGAGTATTGCAGGTTCAAGGCCAGCTTCAGCAACTTAGTGAGGCCCTCTACAACTTAGACTCTGTTTCAAAATACAAGAATAAAATAGGGCTGGGGGTGTAGCTTAGAGGTAGAATGTCCCTGGGTTCCATCCCCAGCACCACACACACACACAAAATGAAATGTGGCTCATCCAACCTGTGATATGCTGTCAGTGTAAAACACATACTGGATTTCAAAGACTTGGTGTGAAAAAAAAAAGAATGTAAAATAGCTCAATATTTTTTATGTTGTATACATGTTGAAGTAATAATTCTTGGCTATTTTGAGTTAAATATTACTAAAATTAACTTCCCTTGCTTCTTTTTAGTTTTTTTATTTTTTATTTATTTATTTAAAAAAAATTTTTGTGTGCGGTACTGGGGATTGAACCCAGGGACATTCTACCTCTGTGCTATACCCCCAGCCCTATTTTTTGTTCTTTATTTTGAAACAGGTCTCACTAAGTTGCAGAGGGCCTCACTAAGTAGCTGAGGCTGGCCGCGAACCTGCGATCCTCCGGTCTCAGCCTCCCAAGTACTGGGATTACAAGTGTGTGCCACCACGCCTGACTTCTTTTTAGTTTTTAAAATGTGGTCAGAAGGGATTAACACGGTGCTCATGGGACCCCAGTAAGTTCTCGTAAGAGAGGGTAACAAGAGCAAGACTGCCCCACCCTGCTCTTTGGTTTCCCGTCTCTCATGTGACCTCTCCTCTCACATTTGCTCCTACCATGATGTCACTAGCCCAGGGGTTCCTCACTAGAAGCCAAATGGATAAAGCCGCCTACTCCTGGACTTTCATCCTCCAAAACTGTGAGCTAAATAACTTTCTTTATAAAGTTCCCAGCCTCAGATATTTTGTTATAGAAATGGGTAATGAACTAATACATGCTCCTCCTTGTCCAATTGCAGCAAAATGTCTTTCTGGATACCTTGGTAGGTTACAGTCAACAAACAAAAGATCATCTTAGAAATCAGTAACATACCAACTCCATTAACTGTTTGAGCTGACCTATCTCTTCTGGTAGTGATCCAAGCTTGTTGTTACTTGCGATTAAGACTTTGAGAGGTAGACCACACAGGCAGGCGGGCAGGGCAGATAGCTGATTTCGACTGCAAAGATAATACAAGAACACACGTAAACAGAACGGCCACTTCATATTGACTGTGAGCACACTTTTAGCTAGAAAGGAAAAAGGAGTGATCTGAGAAGATATTTCACAAAGGCAAAAAGTCCAATACACTTTCTGTGTATGTAATAACTCAAATTACAAGTAAGAAAACAAAATGTATTAAGAAAAAAAAAGACTAGGTGGGCACAGATAGAAACAGATCAGATAACAAATACCAAAATACATTTAGATGGGAGGAACAAGTTTTAGTGTTCTATAGCACAGAGGGTGACTGCAGTTTGCAACAATTTATTACATATTTCAAAATAACTAGAAGAGTTCAAAGGTTTCCAACACAAAGAAATGATAGATGTTTAAGAAGAGGGAAATGCCAGTTACCCTGATTTGATCATTACACATTGCACACATGTATTGAATTGTAAAACAGTTCTACCCCCAAATATATAGTTATTATGTGTCAGAAATAAATAAATAATAAGCAAGCAAGCAAGCAAACAAGTGGTTCTGGGGGGGTATACAAGTTTTCCCAGCACAAGGAATGCCATCGAGCCCCCTGCAGAAGCTGAACCCTCAGCCAGGCAGGTCACAGATGGAAAACATGTTCTATACACCCAATAGCAATGGGAAGCTGGTGCTGCTCTAGTTTGGATCTTAAATGTCCCCCGAAGGCCCATATGTTGGAGGCCTGGTTCTTAGCTGGGAGGTGGGAGCCTTTAAAAGGTGGGGCTTATCAGGAGTTGGTCACTGGAGGCATGTCCTTGAAAGGGGCTCTGCAACCTGCTCTTCTGCTTCCTCTTTGCTTCCCGCCTACCATGAGGTGAGCCCCTCACTCCATCGCATGCTCCCCGCCATAATGGACTGCCTGGCCACAGGCCCAAAATCACTGGGACCAACTGACCCTAGACTGGAACCTCCAAAACTTGGAGCCAGAATAAACCTTTCCTCTTTTTAAGTTGATTCTCTCGGGTGTCTTCTTACAGTAATAAAAATCTGACTAACGCAGGTGAGGACTGTTCTCTCCTGACAACCTGTGCGGGAAACTCAGCTAGAACCAAAGCAACCTGCACCACGAAGGCATGGAAGACAGAAGGCTTCGGGTCATCCACTTCAGTAGTAATGGGGAAGATCATTTATTTTGTTGCGGCTCACCAATTTCCAACTGTTTTGATTCAGCTTCCTTTGGAACAAGAACTGCTACAATGAAACAACAACAAGAGCTGCTACAATTAAAATCTGTTTGGGTATCTACAAGAAAAAAATAAAGGTGTCCTTCTGCCAAAGTGCGCCTGGAGCCCCAGGGTCTTAGGTCCACCTAGCAGCCACTGAAGTCTGAGCTGAGGTCTCGCCCCGGCTCTGCAGGAAGCGAGCCTCTTCCCAGAAGTCTTTGAACTTCCTGTCATCAATGATTAGCTCCCTGAGAGATGGAAAGACACTAGTCAATGAAGGACAGGAATCACCCTTATCACTTTCACCTCTTCTCCCACACCAAGCCCTATTTCATGGAAGTAAGGAGACAAATGGTATTCAGTTTCCCTGGTTTTCTTTCCCTGCCCTTCTGCTCATAAAGCCAATGGCCACACAGTGAAACACCTAAAAACCTGTATGTCGGGTAATTGCCACTATTTCAAGCTTCTGTGTGCTGTGCACACATGCATCAGCCTTCAGAGATGGTGTCCTAGGTGTGTGTATTTATAGGCATGCACATCTCTGTGTACGTGTAAGAGAGAGGGACAGACAGACAGGTTGGAAACACACCGAAATATTACCAGTGATCATTTGAGGGTATAGGTACAATGCGTGGTTTCTGTTTTCTTTAGTATATTTTGCTGTATTTTCCAAAATGCCTACAAGTGCTTTTATAATCAGGAAAGAAATGCTACTGTAACACAAGCTCAGTCTGGGTGCTTGTTATATAGGTACTCCTATTTATTAAAACTCACTGAGATGTAGACTTTGTGAGCTCCTCTCTGTATGTATGCTCTATTTAATTGCCCAAGCACACACCCATGCATACACATACAGGGGCAGGAATCTGATTAACTAAAGGGTGTGTCGAACTTATAGGCTCAGAAAAAGCAGGTGCTGTGCTATGCAAAGAACATGTATGATCTGGGCCTTCCTTTGCCAACACCCTGATACCCCTCCTACTCCAGGCATCCAGTGCCCAGGTAGCTCAGTTTGGGCAAGAAATGGTACAGTCATATCTTCTTTTTATTGCCCAGATCTACAAGGAAAGCTATTTCCAGAAAGGGGCACAAGAGCTCTCTCTATGAAGGCCCAGCAGAGGGAGGGAGGAGGCCATGCGCCCTCCTGGGGGGTTCCTGGCACTCAAAGGACCAGCTGGCTCTTCATTTCTCTGGTTTTGAAAGAATAGGGCATGGGCTGTGCGGGCCCTCTCCTGGTCTCTGGGAGCAGCTGAGGGGAACTGGGGCCACCAGCCTGTCTCTCTGTGCTCTCACATCCCTCCTGCTGTCCCCTCTCCTGCAGAGACTCGGCGGGGCTCTTTTGGCCACATGAGGGGGTCTTCCTGGTAACCTACTGGGAGGGCTTTCAAGCTCTAAAAAGGGCTCTATAGATGCTAGCTCTGGAAAAGAGAACTCAGTTTATTAAAAGATGGCAAGTAAATAATTCAAGATGTAATTTGTGGCTATCAAATATTTATTAATATGGCATTTCATAAAATGAGGATTGGCAAACCAAAATGTTAACAAAGCAATTCTATTGTTTTGGAGTCATATTTAAACTTTCTCTGAAGAGAGGACCATGAGAACAAAGATGAGTATTTTCAGAAATTTCTACATCTTCATTTCTGCAGAATTAACAATTTTAAGTTACAATCTTCCCTATGCTTTTTTTGCTTGGAAATACAGCATTAAACTATTCCCAGTCCCACTACTGTGATGCAGGCGTCTAACCAGATTAGCAGATCTAGAATGGGGAGAGTCATTTACCACAGCACTTGAGGCAATGCAAAGAACGCGCCCAGCTCATTCAGCTTACTCTCCCTGGAATTGTTCCAGGGTGCACACTAATTTAATAAAATAAAACCTAAGCTTCTGAAAGCATTCATGGCCTCTCTGATGGGAATATGGATGCTTTTTACAATAAAAGCTGCTGCTACACTAGCTTTTCTCTCACTTGTGCCCAATGCATTCCTTATACACAGCAAATTAATTACCCATGGACTTAGCAAATTGATGACAAGAATTTCATCAAAATACAAGATGCCATAGACCTGGGAGATATTTCTTCTACTTTATCCCTCTGTTCCCTCAGCCTCTACTTCATATATTTTATCACAGGATGTTCCTCTATTACTTGCAATTTCCCCACTAGAAAATAAAAATACAGATGCATACAAAAAACCACCAGCCCTCCAGTGAATATTTAGAAAGGAGAGGAGAAACTGCATTCCCTTTAATCCTAAACCGTTCACTGCAGACCACATCAGCAGTCTTAGCTTTCTCAAACCACTCATCTGGCAGCAATTTTTCTCAAGCAAATAAGTGCCTCAGGCTGCAATCCACTCTCCTACCCCCACTTAGCTCAGGCAGGCCTCTGCTGCAAACAGACTCTGTGCAGAAGGGCCATGCAGTATCTGATAAGGTAATGGCCAGCACTTACTTTCAAATGTAGCCTGTGAGTAACATTCAAAAGCAAAATTTATTTATTTATTGCGCACTCCTTACAAAAGAGCAGGGAAAAGAGGCTATTTGTTTAGAAGTAGAAATTACAGATTCGGTCATCGTGGCCTGAGACTTTTTGCCTTCACTGGAGCAGAGCGCCTGCCCACCTTCTCTTGCCTCAGTCCCCGCCCTGTCTGGGTAGCGGTTGGTCCCGGGCACAGAGGAAAGGCAGGGAGCCGCTTTTATAAGATCCATGTTTATCGCTCAGGCTCCGTCTTCCATCTTTTTAAGCCCAATGACTCCCTCCTGCATTTGTCTATTTACTCATCTTGAGATGAAAGAAGACAGCTCAACACCGGCTAAACATCTGTGGCGGCCTGAATTTGCAGGATAAAATTCTCTTGGCTTCAAGAACCAGCATCCCTCACTTAATTCCCAAGTTAAGAAATTCAAAGGCCGAGTCACTTCTTATGGCTTGACTTTGAGTCTTATTTTAATGTATTTTGATGACAGCACTTATTAATGTTCATATTTTGAGACCCAATGTTAGTGTGTGATGTTATTTATTATTAGCTTATCAAAAGATTATTTTCCTTAAAATATAGAGAAATAAAGTCATGCTATATTTTTGTATGTGATTTTATTTTATTTTTTATTTATTCTTTGTGGTACTGAGGATTGAACTCAGGGGCATTCTACTTCCAAGCCACACCCCCCCAGCCCGATGTTATTTATTTTTTTATTTTGAAACTGGGTCTCACTAAGTTGCAGAGGGTCTCAGGAGATTGTTGAGGCTGGACAAGAAACTATGATCCTCTTGTCTCAGTTTCCCAGGTACTGGGATTACCAGTGTGTACCACCACGCCCGGCTGTATGTGATTTTATTATTTGGGCATGATACATTTTTTAAAACTCTACTGGAACATACTCCTTTTTTTTTTAATTGTATAGGATCATTTATTAATGGAACTTAGAACTCACTTAGAAAATAATTTATAGAAAAATTTCTGTAACAGATTCTCACTTACTTCATTGGCTGCTTGATGCCACAAAAAGGTCACACCAGTTGTGGAATCAGAAGATGTGGGTTCAAATCCCACTTTTGCCACAAATCATCTCTATGATTGTGGGCAAGTCATTTAATCTCTTTGCTTTTGTTGGCTATAAAACAGAGATAATAAAACCCACCTAACATGAAATTAGGACACAAAAGTGTTTAGCCCAACACTAAATAAAGATTAAGCCATCCATACCCAATCACTAATGTGGCAAAGTATTGGAGAGGTGACCAAAAAAAGAATATGTGTGCTTAGTCTCATTTTCTTCACCAATTGTATTCATTACATTTTCTAACTGATACAATTTTGGTTATTTTTAAAGTATGGTTTTCATGTTTCACTCATTGAAGACATCCACCAATTAAAAATAAAGACGATTAGCAGGGCATAGTGGCGCACGCCTGTAATACCAATACTTGGGAGGTTGAGACAGGAGGATCTCAGGTTCAAGGCCAGCTTCAGCAACTTAGTGAGATCCAATTTCAAAATAAAAAACAAACGCCGGGCGTGGTGGCGCACGCTTGTAATCCCAGTACTTTGGGAGGCGGAGACCGGAGGATCCGGGTTCGCGGCCAGCCTCATCTCTCTCTCTCTCTCTCTCTCTCTCTCTCTCTGTCTCTCTCTCTCTTTCTCTCTCTCTCTACTTAGTGAGGCCCTCCGCAACTTCGTGAGACCCGGTTTCAAAATAAAGTATAAAAAATAGGGCCGGGGGTGTAGCACGGAGGTAGAATGCCCCTGGGTTCAATCCCTGGTACCGCAAAAAATAAAAAATAAAATAAAATAAAAAATAAAAAACATAAAGGGCTGGGGGTATAGCTCAGAGGTAGAATTCCCTGAGTTCAATCCCTAGTACCAAAATAAACAAACAAACAATCAAAATGATCACTCGGAATCATGCTGGGGAGAACCAGGTTGGGTTATAAAATTTCAGGCCCAAAACAAGCCAAGTTCCTATTTCCAATCTGGACAAACAAGACTAGAACGTATATATAATCATATGGTTGAGCTTTTCTCTCTTATCTCTCTACTTCCAGAATCCTACCCTTTCTCTGGGAAAACAAGAATACCCAGTAATCACCATCTCTATTTGCCTGGTTGCCAAACAGTAACAGATAAAATGATGTGAAATCACTAACCTTCACAAAACTATTGGGAAAATGCCATAGGCCTAAATCTAAAGGGCTACTGGGAAAGCAGGGCAGGTTTCACACTGCGGATACCCAGGTTTACCTGTACTGAGTCTCAGCAGAGACAAGGAACTAAGAGTAACTACAGGTAGCATTGTTTTTGTTTTAATATTACAGTCTATCCTCTGCAGTGGACCGGAAAACGGCAGTTATGTTACTTTGGTCACATAAGTTTCCTTTTCCACAGGATACTTCCTCTCATTTTGTTTTTATGCTCTTGTATGCATGCCCTGTTCACCTTCCATCAAAAGTAGAGTAACTTTTTTTTTCTGTTTTGTATATAACACCTGTTAGTTGTCTTCACACACACACAGCAGTGAACAATATCCACAGAGAACCATTTCCTGTTTCCTGCTTATTCCATTCTGAAAAGCCCACACTAGCAAAAATGTCTCACCCTTGTTTCCCCTGACTGAATGACTGAAAACTTCCCCTTCATTGCCAGCCCTCCCCCTTCATTCCCACCATCATTATGTGTCTAAGACAATTACCAAAAACAACAACAAAGTTTGCTTTCATTGCCTGGGGGGTCTTTTGGTCCACTTAAATTTTATGCTATCAACCTAAATCAAATAGAGACTATCTGTATGCTTCATTGTACAACTAAAAATATTTTACATACATTTTTTAAGACTAACATTTATTTTTTAATCATTATTTTTATTACTGGGCACTTGAGGTTGAACCCAGGGCTTCAGACACATGAAGCATGTACTCTAAACCGTGTGCAACACCCTCAGCCCCAAGACAGAAATTTAATGCATTGAATCTGGGAGCCCACGTTTAACTTTGAAAGCAATTATGCTAGCTACAAATTGAGTAAGACAGTCATTTGAAAAAAAAAATGTTTCAAAACTAGAAACAGAATCATTTCAACTGAATCTTGACTACCTCTTGAAAGCTAGACCAATCAATTTCACTCTCTACACATGTAAAAACCATGTTTTGAGAAGATAAAGGATTCACTTCAGAAATGAGGACTGTAAAAAAAAAAGCAAGCCACAGAGAGTGAGTTTGTAAAGCAACTCGGAACTCAGACAAATGTCTACAACCATTTCACCGCCTTTTCCCTGTGCACACTGCACCACACACATGTGGGCCATTGTGATTCAGCTACTTCCCACGATAACAGCCCAGCAGATTCAAGTATAACTAAGCCATTGCTTAAAATATTCCTTTTTTTAAACATGTCTCATGTTCAGCAACCACTGTTAGCAACCTCTATAGTTCGATTTCAAAGGGCAGTTACCGATAACTAACTCCATTTTATTTTCTCTCCTTTCTTCTAAGAGTCCTTCAATTCCAAAAGGACGAGGCCTATATACTGTGCTCTAAAAACTAGACATTACTTGAAATTTCCTTCATTTTCAAATGGAACTGGATGCTTAAAAAATCAAGGGGGATGGTTCAAAGAAAACTCAATATCCAATACCAGCAAGAATATTAATTTGTCAAATACCTTCTGAGGCAACAGTATAGGTTTGGGGCTTTAAGAATTAAGACTGTAGTGGTCTGAGATCTATATCCTGAAAAATACCACTGTGCAGAACACTGATGTTGGCACAAAAAGAAACCATCACTAAGTGGCTGGGAAAAATGTATTGATCCTGGAGATAATGCTCCCACTTCTTGGAGCTTTGTTCCAGAAAGAATGGACTCAAGGATCCGCTACTGGAAAGGTAGCCTGAACTTCCTTCTCCTCCATAGCAGCCCACCAAAGCCAAGAAAAAAATATTTATTATTTAAACAATTTTTCCCTGAAAAAAAGAAAGGGATATTGATACTGGCTTGAATGAGGACGGGCTACTCAGATCAATTTTTTTTTTTTACCCAGAAACACTGAGTTAATAAAAAATATGCATAGTAAAAAATTTAAGATGCCTCAATATTATTGATTACCATTTGAAGACAAATGCTGGTCCATCTATTTCTAGGAATCTTGAAGATGTAATATAGATTGACATGCATGAATATTAGTCCATGTTCATCCTCTTTTTCCTATTTATCTTTCCAAGCAGATCGCTTCAGAGAGCCTCTATCATGTAATTTAACAGCCACTAACAACTCGTTTCTTATTAATGGCTCTAATATTTTTACATACCCAGAGCATGTCTTCTTTACCAGCAATACTAGGGGACCCACTTACTTTACACAAATACCAGATCTTTTATCACTATTTTTCTTAACCGGTATTGCAACTTGTATGATGATGTAATATGTAACAAGACTTGACTCACCAAGTCAATAAATACATCTTGGGTAGTTATTATGTATAAGGCACTGAGGCACCGTGCTGGCATTTAACCAAATAATATTTTATTTATATTCACCACAATCCTGTAAATGAACTATTAATACCCCCTACTTTTCAGACATAAAACTCACATTGTTCAGAGAATTTAAAGAACTTGCTCCAAGTTGCCTGGCTACTGAGTTGCTCTGTGTTTGGATCTGAAACCAGCTGAGCGGGGCTTCTGACCAAAATCTATGGTCTTCTCTCCATGCAACACATCCTCTTCTCATTCACTCTAGAATAAAAAGTGGAGCTAAGCCAGGAAAACAGCAGGAGGAGGGCACAGAATTCCCAGCAGGAGGCTATGAGATGCTTGCCTAATAGCTAATGATTTATTTATGCAAAAGGGGACCAAGAAAAGTGGTCAAAAATAATTTCTGAGATTCCAAGCTGGGGTGTTAGAGAAAAACGGTTGAAGCAAGAACAGGAACAAGAATCCAAGATATGCCATTTTGGAACTTTGAGAAGTCAACAGGACAGCTAAGAGGGACTGAATGCTAGGCAATGGGAGAAATGAAGACTGGGGTTCAAATGAGTCAGAGATGAAGAATAGATTTGAGGCTCTCGAGGCCTGAGGGAAAAGACTTATGGATTAAAGCTTTGGGTAACTCCAGAATTGAGATGCAGAAAGAGAAAAAACATTCAGACTTGGGAATAGAGAAGAAAGAGGAAGAGGCCGGAAAGTGACCAGGAAAGTATGTGACCAAAGCCAAGGAAGAAAGGTGGTGACACATATGAAAAAGAAATCTATACCACTATCTTCTACACCTCCTGAGTGCCTGCTCTGTTCAAGAGCCAGTCCTAAAATCTGAGAAAAAATGAAACATGGGTGAATCCTAAAACCTTACCCCCAACAGGATCAGGCAACATCACTCTCAGCTGCTATTGCCTACATCCTCCGTGAACATTGATCATGTATTTTAAAAGCATTGCAACACCAGGCATGGTGGCGTACGCTTGGGAGGCTGAGATAGGAGGATCGCAGGTGCCAGGCCAGCCTCAGCAACATACGAAGGCCCTCTGCAACTTAGTGAGACCCTGTTTCAAAATTTAAAAAAATAGGGCTGGGGGGTATAGCTCATAAGTAGAATGCTCCTGGGTTCAATCCCCAGTACTGAACATGAATGAATGAATGAATGACTATATTGTCATAGCAGATATTTCCTACTGGGTTCCTACAGGTTTAAGTTTAAAAATTTGGTGACTCCTAAGGAATAAAGAAGAGTGACTTCCTTTATGGATCTTACCACACAAGGTGGAATGAAATGATTCTAGGCCAGCGCTGAGAACTCTTTAAGACTGGCCTTGCAGACCTGGGTACTGCTGTAGACAGTCGAGGCTGACTCCATTAAGATTACATGCTGATCTCCCCTCCTGGTCACGTTGTGGCCGAGGTCACTGATGTCTCTTTCTGCAACTCATCTAGAGGACACACCTCTTGCAACAGTTTACCTAAATTTCCTAAAGATCACCCATTCTAATTATTGGCCCAGTGAAAGCAAATACAGTGCCCTGGAAGCACACAGGTCCCTCCTGAGCCCCATCCTCACCTCCCGCCTACACATGATCAGGCCCTCACAGTCTTTGGGATACTTGATCTAAAAGGAAGAGTTTGCCGGGCGTGGTGGCGCATGCTTGTAATCCCAGTACTTTGGGAGGTAGAGACCGGAGGATCCTGGTTCGCGGCCAGCCTCAGCTCGCTCTCTCTCTCTCTCTCTCTCTCTCTCTCTACTTAGTGAGGCCCTCCGCAACTTTGTGAGACCTGGTTTCAAAATAAAGTATAAAAAAATAGGGCCAGGGGTGTAGCACGGAGGTAGAACGCCCCTGGGTTCAATCCCCAGTACCACAAAAAAAATAAATAAAATAAATAAAAGGAAGAGTTTTACAATCTCCCCTAAACATCACCCCCCACCTCTTATCCTAATTCAAATAGTTCACAAAGCTGTATAATTCTTATGTGTGGTGATATAAATTTGAATTATTGGGTATATCAGGAAAAATTGCAAATGATTTTGAAATGGGCAAAAGTATTGCTGGGCATCTGGTCTAGTGTACCCTTTCATGTTATCTCTGTGTATACAAAACACGTTAGGGTAGAAGAAATGTGAACCCCCAAATCCAAAAGTTTTATTTAGGAGATTTACTAGAATCCAGTATACAATACATAAAGAATATACAATGTTTTCAAGTACATGTGGAGTAGATACAAAATTAACTCTGCATAGGCTATAAAGCAAATCTTGACCGATCAAAAGAATCTATATCAGACAGAAAATGTTCTCTGAAACAATATCATTAATTAAAAATAAATGTTAAAAGCTTAAAAATCCTATTCTGTAAAAACTTAGTACTCACAGGTAAATGAAGTAACACTGGAAACTAGGAAAGGTTGAAAAGTTATTTTAAAAACATTGCATGCTATGGTTTGGATGAGTGTCCCCCAAAGACCCATGTGTTAAAGGCTTGGCCCCTAGGTGGCACTATTGGGAGATGCTGTGGACCTTTAGGAAGTGGGTGGGGCCTATGGGAGGTCTTTAGATAATTGGCGTCACATCCTTAAAGGAGCGCCTTCCTGTCTCTTTCTTTGCTTCCTAGCTCATGAGGGGAGAGGTTTGTTCTGCCATTGTGTTTTGCCATGATTTTCAGCTCTCACTAGAGGCTCAAACCCATGGGGCTGCCTATTCTTGGTCTAGAAACTCCAAAACTATGAGCCAAAATAAATCTTTTCTTTTTATAAGCTAAGTGCCTCTGAGGTTTTGTTGCAGTAACAGAAAACTGACTATCAAAGCTGCATATCAAAGCTTTCAGGTGTTGGCTGAAGCTCTACATAGAGGGAAATCAATGCTTTGAGTGCTCCTGTAAAAAAAGGAAAAATAACTACAAGTCAATGAATTAATTATCCCAAACCCTAGAACGTAGAAAAAGACTAAGCCTGTAAGAAAATGGAAGGAAACAAATAAATAGACGAGATAATAAATTAATGAAATAGAAAATAAAGAACCAAGTTGGTCAATAAAATCAAAAGCTGATTAAGAAGATATATACATACAATTAAAACAACATCTGAAAACTGAATAAAGAAAAGCAAAAAATGTACAAATTTACAGTTTTAGGAATAAAAAGGGGAACACTAGATAAAGTAGCAACTTTAAAACACAAAAGCTTTCTCTCATTTAAATACTTAGGTTGTCTCCCTGGAAAAATCCTAACAACTATTTTCACGATTATAAAACTGTTCTAAGGGGGCACAGAATGCAATAGAGATCCTGTTAAACAAGACAACAAAGATGAAAGGGCTGATCTGGGTGTGGCGGCACAAGCTTGTAATCTAGTACTTCGGAGGCTGAGGTAGGAAGATCGCAGGTTCCAGGCCAGCCTCAGCAACTTAGCAAGACCCAGTTTCAAAATAAAAAGGCTATGGGTGTAGACTGCCCCTGAGTTCAATACCCAGTACCAAAAAAAAAAAAAAAGAAGAAAAAAGGTGAAAGGGCTTGCAAACTTTAAAATATCTAAGAAACAATAAATCCCACTTATTTCTATTATTTATGAAATAGTGTAGCCTAGGGACCAATCACTTTCCTATTTCTGAATTAAAGCAAAAGATGTTGAAGGGCTCAGATACAACGGTGTAATGGCTGTATCCTGTTTAGCTATTGAGGAGTGGTGGTGGAAATTATTTAAAAAACCTACACCATTTTTTTTATTTCTCTCTTCTCATGTGCAACACTTGTTATAAGACCTGGAAAACTGAAATATACTTAGAGGAAATATAATAAGTTGATTGTTGATGAGATGACAGTGTTTCAAAGGGCTTTTACTTAATTAGAAAAGTAAAAGTAATTTGGAGCTTGTTCATTTGGGGCTTGCAGAATAAACTTTGAGAATTACTATAAATGAAAAAAAAACTACACAATGATTTAAGAGTAGGTATTTACCTCATTTCTGGAGAGCTATTCTGCAGCACAAAGATCTTACCATCTCCATTAAGATCAGAAGCAGAACTGAAAACACCCACGAATTCTGACAGCGCTCCAGTCATCAAAGCCATGATACCCCCTTTTGTGTCATTGTTCCTTTTTCCAATACAAACACTGAACTAAACCAACATCTGTGATCAGGTGGTATGTATAATGGAAAAATCCTCTTAGGATATCTTGCCAAGTATGGGCTATACTAAAAGGAATGGAATTTGATAAGAAATATCCAATTATTAACTCATCCATGCTTAATAAAACCCATCAGCTACCAAAGCCAATAGACACAATTTTACAGCACAGCAATCTATAAACACATTAAAATTTTTAGGAACTACTGGTTATAAGTTCCACCTGGAAAAAACAATGATCAGGGACCACTAGAAAAGACAAGACTTAAACCACATATGGCCGGTTGTGCATGTGAAAGTTGGCATGTGCATATATACACACACATATACACACACACTAAAGTCTTATTTTCCTCTTGAATGAGATAAGATCTTCATAAAAGATATGAGATATAAGTTTGCATTAAATTAAATAAAACTCCTCTTTTGAAGTTTAGGAAGACACCATCAATTTTCTCACTTTTTGGAAGAAACACTCTCCTGACAAGGATGCCATCTTTAGAAATGTCAACGAGATACTTTATAACAGGAAGAGACACAGTGGCACATGTATACACTAAACTTACATAACCTTTTGTCATGAACACCAAGAAGCGAAGGTTAAAATGATAATTCTTAGTTCACAACCAAAAATGTAAACTCTGTGCTTTCTAAGGCAACCCTAGCTTGCAAGATCCTTTAAATAGAGAGTGATTAATCTGAGGATTAGAGATTATTTCTCAGAATGAGTCCCAAAAGAATGTGGGGATACCGGTTATACGACCATCAGGAAGTTGGCTCTTTTTGCACATTGTTTAGCAGCCAAAAAGGATACCAGGCTGCAGAGAGAGCAGCCAAAACACATTCCTTTTATGGGGTGATAACAGTTTGTACAAGAAACTGCCTTCTCTGTAGGCGATGGCTCAGCACCCCTCCTCGTGGGCTGGGGCAGATTGGGGCTTTTCATGAATAAGCCAGGCCTGGCTGGGCATGTTTCCCCCAGGAAAGTAAAAACTACTTTCCAAAGTCCTGGAAGCAATATGATCAAATGCCGTAAAGAACTTTCATTTTTTGGTAGCCTCTATCTCTAACCTATCTGCGATGAGACTTCTGAGCCAAGGTTCCTATTCTTAAATCCACAACAGCCCAACTGTTGCCAAGAGTTTTGCTCCTCTGGGGTAGGCTATTTTCCTAAGGTGTATTTCCTTCACAAGACTTATCAACAACCACCTTTCCAACAACTTAAAATAGAGCTTAGACTTTGGGAGGCTTTCCTCTGAGTTTCAGGTTCAAAGTGTTTGTTCTTATATAGAAACAAGTCTTGCTTAATCATTTTTATTGTTCTTGGCCACATTTCTTGGAAAAGACACAGTGACACATATACTAAACTAACATAACCTTTTGTTGTGAACACTAAGAAGCAAAGATTAAAAGCCTAGATCCTTCAAACACAGGCTACATAAACTGCAATAAATCAACATTTTCCACAAATATAGCATTTCCATCACATGAGAAAATAATGGAAAACACTTAAATGTTTTTAACTGCATTTCAGTGATGATGTTCTTCATGTGCTAATTAAACCCCTCTCTAGTCTAAGACATGAATAAGGTTGGTGGCACCAAGCAGTCATTTGGTGTTTAAAGATACCATAGCTGAGACAGCATGTCAGCCAAGAAACTCCTGGGTAGGCAGTGACATACCCCCTACCATTATCAACATCACAAGATCATCACCACCACGATCAAATACTCACGGCTGTTTAGTCTGCTGGAATATACAAGGTATCACAGAGGGTGCAATCAACTTTGAATGCTTCCCATAAATTCAAATTATCTTTATATGTTATCATTTCTACTCTGGAATGTACAAAATTAGTAATTTCTACATGTGACTTTGTGTGTGTGGTACTGGGGATTGAACTCAGGGGCATTCTACCTCTGAGCTACACCCCCAGCCCTATTTCATTTTTTAAATTTTGAAACAGGGTCTCACTAGGTTGTGGAAGGCCTCGTTAAGTTGCTGGGGCTGGCCATGAACCTGTGATCTTACTGTCTCAGCCTCCCAAGAACTGGGTACATGTGACTTATTAAGAAAGAAAAAAAATTAAACCCTGAGAGTCTGGGGCTGGGGATGTAGCTCAGTGGTAGAACATGTGCTTTACATGGCAATGCCCTGAGTTTGATCCCACAGACCACAAACTAACAAACAACAACAAAAACAAAACAAACAAACAAAAAACAGTGAGACCATGTTTAAGTATGGAAACACTGTGAAAATTTGAAAAGCAGTCTCTTTGCACTATTTTAACAAATCCTTCTTCCTGGTTAATAGAAATAAGAGGAAAAATCCAAAGTACTATCGAAAAGAAAATGTCTTGAGCTACTTATAAAATTGGATAACCATGCCGGGCGTGGCGGCACACGCTTGTAATCCCAGTACTTTGGGAGGCGGAGACCGGAGGATCCGGGTTCGCGGCCAACCTCAGCGTGCACGATTTCTCTCTCTCTCTCTCTCTCTCTCTCTCTCTCTCTCTCTCTCCCTGTCTCTCTCTCTCTACCTAGTGAGGCCCTCCGCAACTTTGTGAGACCCGGTTTCAAAAATAAAGCATAAAAAAATAGGGCCGGGGGCGTAGCGCGGAGGTAGAATGCCCCTGCGTTCAATCCCCGGTACTGCAAAAAAAAATTAAAAAAAAATTGGATAACCATGACTAGTTATTAAAGGTCTTTCAGAACGTTCTTTATTTGATATAGTCTCCCTTATAAGTGGAGGCTCAAAAGTAATTTATATTATTTCTCTAATTTTCTGAAATTCATACTGACTATCCCAATATTATCTAAATTAGTAACGTCAGGCTTTGATTAAATGCTTTTATCATGAACATAAGCTTTGTTCTTTGGCATATATAACAATTAAAGAAAAAAATGTTTGATTGAAGGCAAGTCAGTTGCTCATCCAGGAGGCCATGTGTTTGCAGTCTCTGGAGTCTGTTTCCTTTTCAAGCTAGGGGATGAGAAGCCTGCCCCCAAAGGCCCAAAGTCAACCAGGTCCACCTTGCCCTTGACCAAGCCCAAGAAGAAATACATATATTTTATTCTGTAGATGTAATAATATTCATGAGGAGCAGAAAAGACTAGTATGACCCCTCTGGTTACTGTGGCGGAGATGTGCATCATGAGCACACACAAGCACTGAATTCTGAGCTCTTCCTGGTCACCAGCTTGGGGACAGCTGGGTGGAGATGGGGGTGATGAAGACAGCAGAAAGGAGTCACACCGACAACCCTGCCATGTGGAGCATATTACCCAACATCTTAGAAGACTTAACTTAATTAGATGTCACCATTATTGTCTAGATACTATCACATATTTACAAATAAACAGATGTTGACAGTCACCTCCTACTTCAAAAGCTAAAAATAAATCTTTCAGGCAAGAGCTCTATTGCACTCTACATCAAATCACTCCCTACATGAAAAATAACTCAATTTCAAGAGCCCAGTTCCTAGAAGAAATGACTTAACTAACTTCCAGCAGTTAAACAGGAATT
This sequence comes from Glis glis, assembly GCA_004027185.1. Classification (NCBI taxonomy): domain Eukaryota; kingdom Metazoa; phylum Chordata; class Mammalia; order Rodentia; family Gliridae; genus Glis; species Glis glis. The sequence goes on along the minus strand of PVJS01000148.1, from coordinate 96,256 downwards.
AAAGGACGTGTAACTGAATGACAAAACGACTATTGTCCTGATCACTTTAAGGCTTGCCCTCATTACTACTTCATGTTTATACATTTATGCTCAGGCAATAAATTTCATAGAAAGTATCAAAAATAATTAGTATCTGGCTTTCAAAAACTTTAGACGCTGTTCCTCATTTTTCATATACCTTTATGCAATATCTCTGGTAGATAAGAGATATACTTTTTCTTTTTTATTGATGCATTGTAATCATACATCTTGCTGAAGTTCGGGGTGATAGAGGCATACATGCACTCAGTATTCATTGAGCTCTCCCCCGGTTCCCACCCCATTCCCTCCCCGACCCTCTTTCCCATGCTCAGCACAGTGATTGGCTTTGATAAGTTTGTGTATGTACATCAGAGACATACTTTTTCTAAATTTTCTCCAGTTAGTTATCAAATTTCTTCAAAGAGCATATGATCCAATATTGTATATGCACTGTATATTGTATATGTATGATCCAATATTGTATTATATCCAAGGTAATTGTATTGACTTGTATGAGTCACACGTGGTAATATTAAAATTGGAAATGTGAAGAAAAACAAAACAAAACGACCATTCCAAATGGGAAAAAAGAGAGGCGAGTGTGAAATTAAGTAATTTAGGCAGAAAACAACATGGAAAGAGTTGGATGTTTAACAGTCCCTCTATTTCCTTCTCTTTCCCATTGCCTAGGAATTTATCACAAAGCTGTTTATAATGTACCACAGTCTTCTTCAGCCATCATCAATGACATCTCTCTGTCAATGTTTCAGTAGCTTCTCTCTGTCTTTGTTTTAAACAGTTCCAAGATCCATACTCCAATACATTCTTTCTACTCATCTGAAGACAGCAATGACATTCTACACTCAACTAAGTACAACATGAAAATCATCAAAAGAAAACCAACTTTTATAGTATCTTAAAATGCATTAAAATTAGATTAGTGTTTTCAAAAATTTATAGTCTATGTCATCTTAAAAGAAAGTCTTCTACACTCCAAAATTTCTCAGTGTGTAGATTTAATATAGCAATGAAAAGTTAAATTCATTTATTTATTGCATGTAGGACTACGAGAGGTAAAAATGTCACAGCAGTACAAAAGTGGGCAAGTAAACAAACCAACTACATATGCTTTGGGGGTAGTTTCCCTTTGTGGGTTGGGATTAGAGGACAAATTTCTTAAGGAGACATTGAACCAAAATCTACAGGGACTGTTATGCTAGTCCAGCAGCAATTCAGGGTGACTATTCTGCTGTGGCAGAAACAGCATGAAAACTCAAAACAGTCAGATGAATTAGAAGCCTGCAGACATGCAGATTAGATAGATGAGCCATCAGATCATCCTAACAGTAACTTAATACAAAAAAAGATACTAAGGCCATTTACAAACATGCTAGGACTTTTTTCAATCCTGATGAAAACACATATGCACTCCTGTGGAAATGCAATAGAAAACTTTTTTGGGGGCTGCAAAGAAAGCAGAAGAAGGCCTATAATTCAGTAGCCGACTAAAACACAACAAAATGAAAAACAATGGCACTATGTTCTACTATAAAGTGATTGCTACACCTGGTTCATTGGGAATTTTGAACTGTAAATTGGGTATATTTGTTACACAGCACAAGCCTTGCTAATCATGTGCTACCCTTTACACACCAAGACGATGCAACTGACATGAGAAAAGGCTAAAATTGGGCTAGAATTTGAGACCTTCTTTTTATACAAGAGATAGATTCAATAAAATAGCACTCCTCCCTCTCCTGAAATCCTAGATATAAAGCCAGGATTTAGGAGACAAAGAGCCAGAATCCGACCTGAGCATCTAGCTGCAAAATCTAAAGCCAATGCCTTACAATAACTGATTTTCCTAGCTTCAGGGCTACTCAAGGGCATTAATATGTTACAATGTGTTATGCATAATCGATAAGTTCATGTGTACTACCAAACCATCCTCAACAAACACTGACCTAATTTAATGGACTATAAAGATAGCAAACTTTATGTCTGGCTAGAACTGCTCAATGCTACACCTCAACTTTCTTAAGGTAAATGAGCTCGATCAGTACTAGGTAGCAAAGGCCAATGGGACCAATAAACCCCAAAGACCAGACAGATCTTTTTTTTTCTTGTCCCTGATTTGTCCCAACTTCCAAATTCTATTTCACTTCCTTTACCCTTCCTCCCCCAAAATCTATATAAATATAGGAAGATGATATACCTAGAGCTTTACAAGCACCAAAGAGTATAAATGAAAATATGTAAATCATTTATTTAAAAAAATCTTTTCATATTGACACTCAGGAAACTGTAGCACCAGAAATAATATTAAAGGTACTAAGGATTTATTACAAAAGATATTTCTTAAATGGTCTTTGTGAGATTTACTTCAAAGAATGATCAGGAATTGTAAAGAAAATGTGGCAGAAATGAAAGATAATTATTTTGTATTTCGACACTGAATTCGATTACAACTTTCACAGTTAACCTACCTCAAGTTCAAGTAGGTCAGCATCTGCAGATTAACGATGGCCTCAGGAATGACTCTGATACAGTTGTGATACAGGTTAAGAATTTCCAGTGATACAAAATGGCACAATTCCATCGGAACTTCAACCAGTCTGTTTTTAGATAAATCTGTGAGGAAAAAGACAGAACAGTTTGTCAATAAATCTTCAACGCACTCAATGCAACCTTATCAACCATAAATACTGCTTTTCTTAATATTATAATATAAATTTAAATCAACATTATCACTTCTTTTAGAGCTCAGTTATGCATTGATGTGTATTTCTAGATGAATTCAGGAACACATGGAATATGGAGAAGCAAAATATTACTAAAGCTTTTTAGATCTCTAAATTAATTTGCAAAGTCACGCAAATAAGGATGGGGTGAACTTTTTACGCTATCTGAAAATTATCTCAAACTCCTTCTACCAGAAATAAATACAACTCTACCCTTTAATATATCTGATATTTGCCATAATTATTTTTTTTCAGCCAAGATATCACAGTCTCAGACAGAGCTCAAGCAGTTCTCCTGCCTCAGACTCTCAAGTAGCTGAACTACAATTATTAATTCAACTTTGCATTCATCATATAAATTTTCCCTCCAACTGGAGTATAATCTCTTTTATATACATGGAACATGTCTCTTACATCTTCTGGAAATGAACATACAATAGACACTAAATGTTTCATTCATGAGAGTTACTGAACAGTCTTTAATGTACAAGACTGAGATAAATCAATTGTGTCTATTAAGAACACTGTGTCTACAGTGTGCATGATCATCAGTAAAACCGGAGTCCATTGGCCAAGTATACAAAGACAATAACAATTGTCTACAAAGCAATGCAAACATAGAGTATGGTTTACAGTATCATCACCACAACTATAAAATGATGGAACAGTCCTGAATAACCACATCTGGGAATGGTAGGCCTGACTGTCAAACACTATAAAACACTGAATAGAAAGAAAGAACTGCCACTTTTTTTTTTTTTTTTTGCTGTACTGGGGATTGAACCCAGGGGCATTCTACCTCCGGGATACACCTCCAGCCCTATTTTTTATTCTTTATTTTGAAACAGGGTCTCACTAAGTTGCGGAGGGCCTCACTAAGTAGCTGAGGCTGGCGGCGAACCCAGATCCTCCTGTCTCAGCCTCCCAAGTACTGGGATTACAAGCGTGCGCCACCACGCCCGGCTGAACTGCCACTTTTGAAAACACCGATAACTCAACAATTAAAGGTCACCTTATCCCATACTAATTCAGGAGGGTCTCAAACAATACGAACAGAGGATATTCAGTAAATAATATGCAACGTATGCTTATGGAACCACATCCTAACTACAGGGGGAAAAATCATATAGAAAACGTAAATAGAGCTGGGCATGGTGGTGCACTTTTGTAATCTCAGTACGTGGGAGGCTGAGACAGAGGATCCGGGTTCACGGCCAGCCTCAGCTACTTAGTGAGGCCTTCTGCAACTTAGTGAGACCCTGTTTCAAATAAAGAATAAAAAATAGGGCTGGGGGTGTAGCTCAGAGGTAGAATGCCCCTAGGTTCAATCCCTAGTGCCAAAAAAATAGAAAATGTAAATAAGTCAATATCATAGATAAAACAGAAGTCAAAGAACTGACTTCCCTAACTGTCCTTCCACAAATCAACATACAAATAAACAAAAACAGGACAAAATGACTTCAGAGGGAGAACTGTAATAAACTTTGAAGGAACCATTCTAATAATATTTAATCTAGTCCAATCCATATAAAAAGAAGATAAGTATCCAAATTCTGATTTTAAAGGTAAGGTATAATTTAATACTATCAGCTAACAAAGATGTATACAAAAGGGAAACTATATATGAATCTCTATTTTAAATACGGATGTAAATCCTAAATTTAAAATTAGCAAACAGAGCCAGGTGTGGTGGTGCATGCCTGTAATCCCAGTACTTGGGAGGCTGAAACAGGAGGATTGCAGGTTCAAGGACAGCCTTAGCAATTTAGCGAGACCCTCAGCAACTTAGCAAGACCCTGTTTCAAAGAAATAAAAAGTAGGACTGGGGATGTAGCTCAGAGGTAGAACACCCCTGGGTTCAATTCCCAGTAACACACACACACACACACACACACACACACACACGCGCGCGCAAACAGAATTGAGCAGCAGGGTTTATTCTTGAAATATTGAATCTTATGTTATTAAAACAATTCATTTACCAAGTGGTGCATTCACCATCATGCATCAAGTTTTAGAACATTTCCATTTGTTAATGTAATTGCTTAACAAAAGGATCATAGCTGGATGTTTCCTTGCTCCTCACACAAGCAAATATACACATAAGAAAAATAAAACTTTATTTATTTCTAGATCATGAAAGACTAGAAATGACACCATAAAGGCAAAATGAGACATCACTACAACAATTACTACTAATATTTATAGTTGCTCAGGAGGTCCAAGTCAAAGGCATGAGATAAGGAAAGGAAAGAAAAAACAAAATTGGAAAGAAGAAGACAGAATTATCATTATTTGCAGATAGTAAGACTGTTTCCCTGGAAAATCCCAGAGTATCAACAGAAAACTTATTTAAAATTATATAAGAATTCAAAAAAGGTACACAGGAGAAAATTAATATGGAGAAACAATAGCCTTTACATATACAAACTAGAACAGACCTTATTTATGGTAATAGCAAAAGGGTAAAACACTTAGAAAATCTTTTTTTTTTTTTTGCGGTACTGGGGATTGAACCCAGGGGTATTCTACCTCCGAGCTCCACCCCCAGCCCTATTTTTATTCTTTATTTTGAAACAGGGTCTCACTAAGTTGCGGAGGGCCTCACTAAGTAGCTGAAGCTGGCTGTGAACCCTGATCCTCCGGTCTCCGCCTCCCAAGTACTGGGATTACAAGCATGCACCACCACACCCGGCTAGAAAATCTTAAAAAATATGCCAAGTTTATATGGAGAAAACTTTAAAATGCAACTCAGAAGTCAAACCAATTAAAAAGATATTCTGTGATTTTCATATAAGACTAAAAATATAAAGCTTCAACATCAAAAAGATATTAATTCTAAATTATACTTACATAAGATTTGTGTGTGTGTGTGTGTGTGTGTGTGTGTGTGTGTGTGTGGTGCTAGGTATTGAACTCAGGGGCATTCTACCTCTGAGCTACACCTCCAGCCCTATTTAATCTTTTTTGGTTTGAAATATGGTCTCACTCACTAAGTTGCTGAGGGCCTTGCTAAGTTGCTCAGGCTGACCTCGAACCTGTGATCCTCCTGTCTCAGCCTCCTAAATCCTCCCTGGGATAACAGGGGTGCGCCACCACACCGGGCTATACTTATATAACTTAATGTACTCCTAATTTTAAAAAACGCTTAGTTTTTTTTTTTTAACTTGCTGGGGTTATTAGACAAGTTGATTCTATATTCACATCGTAAAAGAGTCCAAAAATAATGAGGTGTCTCTCCAAAAAGAGGAGCATTGAGGGGCACCAGCCCTTCTGGACATAAAAACACATCCTTAGGCAAGGTGCTGTATAGATGGGAAAGTCAATGGGACAAACTACAAAGCTGGGGACCGGCCAAAATGGAAATCAAGCATTCCATAAAGGGCATTTCAAATCAGGGAAAAGACTGGAGGTCAGTAGATAGTGTGGGAAAACCAGATAGCCATCCCAAACAAACAAACCTCATGCCTTTTATCTCTATTAATTCTAGATGAATCAAATCACTAACAGTAAGAAGCTGAAGCCACAGAGCACTAGGACAATAAATGGGAAATTTATGTTTCTGATCTCAGACTGGGAAAGGACTTCCTATGAATAGCATGAAGCAATATTGATACATTTGACACATAAAAGCAAAACTTAGAGCATTTTAAAGCAAAAAGATACCATAAATATACATGATAATCAAGAAATGGGAAGGCAGGTGGGAAGTCCTTCAATTCATAAACCCAACAAGCTAATCTTATGGTATAAAGAGTTGCTCAATATGAATAAGATTGGGGCTGGGGGTGTGGCTCGGTGGTAGAGCACTTGCCTAGTATGATTGAGACCCTGGGTTCAATCTCCAGCACAGCCAAAAAAAGAGAATAAGAGAGAGAAAGAAAGAAAGGAAATAAGAGAGAGAGAGAGAGAGAGAGAGAAAGAGAGAGAGAGAGATAGGAAGTGGCTCACATACAAGGAACACAAAGTGCTCATAAGCATTTGAAAAAACTATGACTAGCTTTTCTTGAACAAGAGCAATGCAAATTACTACTGCATGGGATAGTGTTTTTCAACTTTAGTAGACTAGTGAGCATAAAAAAAGTGTAGCATAGACATGAATGTAAATGAAGTTTAGCACTATCTATCAAAATTACAAAGTGGAGGAATGGGGAGGTGTAAGTCAAAGGGTACCCAGTGGCAGATATGTAGGACAAGCCTAGAGATGGACCTTACAGCTTGACTCTACAGTTAATGTCAAAAGTATTGTACTGTACACTGGAAGTTTGCTGAGAGTAAATTTTAGGGACTCTTACCACACACACAAAAAGGTGACTATGCAAGATGACAAGATGTTAGTTTATTCTATTTCAGTTACCATTTCACTATGTAAGTGTATCTTAGAACACCAGGCTGTGCATACAACAAAACTTACAGACGTACACAACATTTCAACCCAGCAATCTTTTTTCATTCACAGATGTACATGTGAACATGACATTGTTTTTAGCAAAGTTGAAATAGTACTTGACAGCAATGAAATATTAGTAGAGGGCTGGTTAAATAGACAAATGCTATTAATAAATATCAGAAATAATACTAAGATTGAATCAACCAATAAATATGAAATAAATATTAATTCCATTTCACATGATGGAATATAATAAAAACATCATATTCCATAATGGGACACAAATACTATACAGCTATTAAAACAAATGAAGCAGCTCTACATGTGTTGATATCGAACATGCCTAAGATATACTGCAAATATTTGTAAAGAGGTACAGAACAGTGCATATAGTATTTGGGTTTTTTTTAGTGGATATTTATATGATTATTTAGCTATAAATTATCTTTGGAGAGTTCTACAAGAAACTGGTAAAAGTAGTTGTTTCTGGAGAAGGGACCTCCAGTTGGGAGGACGGGAAGGATAACTTCTCACTGTAGATTCTATGGCACTGCCGGACACTTAAATGCATTGCCTATCTGATAAGATATATGTCATGTAAGATACATGCATTATAAATATATATTATAATCTGTGTATACAAACATACACATATATTTTAAAACAATCCCATCAGCACATCAGCATCTTTTTTTTTTTTTTTTTGGTACTGGGGATTGAACCCAGGGGCATTCTACCCCCAAGCTACACCTCCAGCTCTTTTTAAAATTTTTGTTTTGAAAGAGGGTCTTGCTAGAATGCTGAGACTGGTCTAGAATCTGAGATTCTCCTGTTTCAGCCTCCCCAGTACTCGGGTTACAGGCGTGCGCCACCATGCCCAGGCTCCCACCAGCATTCTTCGTCTATGCAAAGAATTTATGTTTCATTAGAAAAGATTAAGAGGCCAGAGCCAACTGTGAAGTCCATTATATTAAGGGAAGCTGGGCTCAGTGGCACACACCTGTAATCCCAGGTACTCAAGAGACTAAGACAGGAGGACAGCACATTCAAGGCCAGCCTAGGCAACGTAGCAAAACCCTGCCTCAAAATAAAAAATAAAAAGGGCCAGGGATGTAGCTTAGTGGTAGAGGGCCCCTAGGTTCAATCCCCAATACTGAAAACAAACACACAAACACACACACACACACACACACACACACACACACACACACACACACAAAACCAATACTGAAAAAGAAAAGTAAGGAAAAAACTGAAGCAAGCTTCCTTTCATGAATATCTAGGACCACAACAGAGGGGAAAAATTCCAGAAATCTCTTGAAACTCTTTACTAGACAGAGAGATCTTCTTGTGCTACAAAGCTGGAAATCTGCCCCCCAAACAGCTGTGTGGTTTCCTTCAGTTTCAACTCAAAGAAAATTCCACTGAAGCACGTACAGAAACAACCGCAGTGAACAGTCTGGTATTTCTATTCCTATTTACAATACAGATTTTATTTGCTCTCCTCCCTTCTTATCTTCTCTTCCACAATCTCCAGATTTCAGGGGAAAGCTCAGCATTTTTCCTTCCCGTAATTACTTTCCTGGCGGGCTGACTTGCATCCCAGAAGCAGGGGCTATGTGGAGGGCTGGTCAGAGCCTCCCTAGAGATGGGATTCATCCTGCCTGTTGAAAAGGAGGAACACTTGGTAAAACCTTAATTTTTTTTCTTATTTTTATTTTATTTGTGGTACTGGGGATTGAACTCAGAGGCATTCTACCTCTGAGCTGTTTTATTTTTTATTTGAAACGGGGAGGGTCTCGCTGAGTTGCTGAGGGCCTTGCTAAATTGCTTAGACTGGCTTCAAACCTTTGATCCTCCTGTCTCAGCCTCCCAATACTGAGATTACAGGCCCTCTGCCTGTTTTAAATTGTGTCCAATCTCTTCTTTTAAAATTTTTTTTAATGGTGCTCTTCTGCATGTACTTTTTCAGGAATCCTGCTTTAAAATGTCAGGCTATGGAGCTGGGTGTGGTTGTACACACTTGTAATCTCAGTACTTGGGAGGCTGAGACAGGAGGATCGCAGGTTCGCGGCCACCCTCGGCCACTTAGTGAGGTCCTCCACAACTTAGTGAGACCCTGTTTTAAAATAAAGAATAAAAAATAGAGTTGTGGGTGTATTTTGGAGGTGGAATGCCCCTGGGTTCAATCCCCAGTATTGCAAAAAAAAAAAAAAAAAAACTAGGCTATGCATTAAAAACAGTTATAACGTGGCAATAGTGGGTATCTGCCATGCCCAGGCCTCTGCTGCCTGGAGAATGAGCAGATCTCCAAGTCCAGTGAGAGTTTACTTATGCCATCGGCCCCCATATCATCCTGGGTTTGTGTCACAGTTTCTACAGTAGAAGGGAGGAAGCTATATTACACAATCTATACACAGCCTGGACTGTTTCAGTGACTATACAAAAACAGTTGTCTACCTCAGCATTGCTCAAATTAAAACAATACTGAAAAAGAGAAAAACAAATGCTTTGTGTATTTCATTGTTTGGATTAATTAATCATATATTGAATGATTTATGTGTTTATCAACATTTCCCATGTGCATGGTTTTTACAGATATGAAAGACCACACAGGCCTACTTTCAAGGAGTTTAAACTTTGAAAAATAAGAGGCAGCAAACCCAGGATGAACCAGAAGGTAGGATGCCCCTAACTGTGCTTTTAAAAAGGTCCAAATAAGGAGCCAGGCCTGGGCTGGAAGGGAGATGAAATAGAGTTGGCAAAGTTTACCATGCATGTCAGACACTTGGGCTTTGCCGCTAGCACCTCGTTTATGCCACTGTGTGGGGCATATTACCACCAACTAAAAATGAGGAAGCTCAAGCTCAGAGAGCCTGGGTCACCTGCCCAAAGCCACGGGTAACTAATGTTTGATTTGCTCACACAAGACCACCCTTTCTCTGTGGCATAACGCCAACAAGACCATGGTGTGCCCTGGACCTATAATATTGCAAAGATACAGCAGTTAATTCTTAACTGCATTTTTATTTGTCCAAACTTCAACCAAAACAAAGTCAACATGGCCTGTATATAAGCCCAGAGAGTAAAGTTATAAACATCATAAAGTACAAAAAGGAAAGGATTACAAACAACATGTCATCTGACAGGCTTGATTCTGGAAGGGACTAGAGTTTGATAAGTAGAACACCTGGCTTGATTTGCTAACTATATACCAGTCCGACGCAAGCATTCTGTTTCTCTGAATGAGTTTTCAAATATGTGACTTGTTTTTTTCTACATGTTTCTGAGTATCATTTCATTTTCAATTAACTTTGTTATTGAGAGAGAATGCAAAAAAAAAAAAGTGGGTATGTTTGCTTTCCTTTGCTTTACTTGGGCTAATGTGGAATCATGTTGCATCTGTGGGAACTCATTAACCTACACAGGGGAAGATACCCAGAAAGAAAGGGAAGTCGTTCTGGGTTAAGATGTTTCGACTTTGGTCATCTGAATGGATAATCCAATTAGAAATAGTGGGGGGATAACATTGAAATATGTTCAAACTGTTTTCTGTTACCTGAAAACAAAGAAATAAAACCAGGTCTGGTAAAAGAAAGAGAAAGAGGGAGAAAGAAGGAAAGAGGAGAGAAGGAGGAGGAAGGAAGGAAGGAAGTTAGGACTTGGTTGTAATTAAAGGCATGAGTTTGGTCAGTGTATGTTATGCACAGAGATGTGGACACCTCTAATTTGACCTTCGAAAGGCAGAATCCCACCAGAAGGCAAGAGAGTCAAGCAGGGTGTGGCCATCCCCTAAGGACTGCAGGTACCTCAAGTCCTTAGGGGATGTGCAGTGCAGGCCCTCTAACTCAGGAAAAACAGAAAGCATGAGAACTCATAGGTAACAGCCAAATGTTAAGAAGACAGTCCATATATTTGTCTTGAATGACAACAAAAAACCGGGGGATGGGGGCAAATGAGTCAGGACTGTAAAAAAAAGTAGGATATGAGCGACACAAATATAAGCAAGTTTTTAAAAGGTAAAGATAAATATGAATTTGTGTTTATTTTTGTTGTTTATTGCTCTAATTCTATTATAAATATGTAGCAGTATCAATGAGTCTGCTTATGAGCTGCCTGGTAAAATGTCTGCCTGGTGTTTCTCCACCTCGTTAGCACCTCAGAATCACTTGGAGAGCTGTTTAGAATCCCAAAGCCTGGGGCTCATGGTCAGAAACTTCAGGCATCAGGATTCTTGGAATGTCAGTTGATCCCCACTATTCTACAGCAAGACCGGGTGAGGAGAGTGCAGCCTGTCTCAGCTTCCCCACCCAAACCAGACCTAAACAGGTGGCACTCTCCTAGGGACAGGTGGTGCCCAGGACAGGTCTGGTTGGGGCACCAGGAGAGAACCTAACAAGGTATTCTAATTGGGAAAGGAAACCTTACCCAAACCAGAGTTAATGATGGCTAGAATCCATTCTTACTCTAACTGCCTTCGCAGCTAGTTTCTGATACAATCCAGAGCAGCAGAAATTCCTCCTGGAATGGAATTTTGCATATTTTGAATTGGCCATGATGATAGAAAATTTGTCTCATTTTTCCCTCCCTTAATGCACACCAGAACCTGGTGAGGCAAGTGCTGCTATAATTCCCAGTGATTTGCAGACACCAAGGACCAGAGAATTTAAGTAACTTGCTCGAGGACATGGTACCAGTAAGTAGCAGAGTCAAGAACTAAACAGATTAGCACAACACCAAAGTCCTGTCTTGAACCTTTACTGCCTTAGCCTTGTGGGACTGCAATACAGAGAAGATCAGTTGTTCATACGGGCATATCTTATAAAAAACTTAAAAAAATTTAACTGACCCGTTTCCGGTGCCTGGTCAGCAGGTGTTAAAAACATTCCACAGCTCTGTACCAAAAGGAAGTGACCTCTGACCGGGTCCCTGATATTTTCTCCAGAAAGAAGAGCCTGTGTGATGGATGTCTCTCTTCCACCCAGCCCAAGCCGGGAACTAGCCTCGCTTGCTCGAAACCCACGCTGGGGTCTCGCCCTGCAGCGGGAAGCTGGGTGCACCACAGCTCTGTGCAAACACTCCCAGGCAGCAAACCGGAACCCCAAAACCATGTCCTCCGCGTCCGCTTCTTAATTGAAGCATTCACATGAAAGTTACGCAGCCAGAAATAAAACAATAAGCATCGCCACTGCCAAAATAAGCTTTGCAAATCCCTAAAATAAAATAGTCAAATGAATAAAAAGAAGCAGAAAAACAGTTCGTGGAATCTGGTGTGCAGTCAGTGCGAGGGAGGGAAGCACCGTGTTGTTTTTGTATAAAAAAGGAAAGTGGCGCTTGGTGAGGAAAGGATCAGGCCCCATGAGCCAGCAACAACATCCTGAGTTTTCAGCCATCGGCAGCCACAACACACAAGCGCGGATGGACCTGGACGGCTGGGAAGTTCATGTGAAGTCTTGCTGGTTGTGGAGAAGGCCTAGATCTTGGGAGTCAGTATCATGTCCAGTTCCAGCAAGACCAAATAAGACCATAAACATGTTATGGAAATTTAATTTTAGGATACAGCAAGCCCCCCCTTATCTGAGAGGAATACACTGCCAAGACCTCCAGTGGATGCCTGAAACCACAAGCACATGGAGCACACTGTATATGCAAAGGCATACTAATTATTCTTCTGTATAATGAATGAAAAACCTGTAAGTCAGTCTGAAGGCGTCCATTTGCACTAAATTAGCAGTCAACTGTTTTGTCTAGCACCATCCATTGATCACCGTATCCATTCCCCCACTCATCCCAGTGCCAACCATATGTGCTGGATGCATTTGCACCTCATAAATGTCGGGAAGAAAAAGATGATGCATAGGAAGCAGTCACAGTGTCTGGAACTCAGCAAATAAAGAGAAATATACTTCAGTTATGGCTTCTGCTCTAATAATCTCTCAGTGCAGAAAGGAAGAGAGATATACAGCTCAGTAGTGGGATTCTGGAGAGAAGTGTGGGTACAGGCCTGGGCGCAGATTGCTGCAGGAATGGGGTTCCTGGGATGCAGAGGAGCCCCAGGGCTGCCTGACTGGTACATGACAGCTGGGGGCTCTACTGGGGACAGGGTTCCCTGGCTGAGCAGGCTAAGGGCAGCTGCTCAGCATGCACAGAGGGCAAGAGACTTTGGGTTCTCTGGGCTGCAAGGGGGAGGGCAGAGGTCTCTGGAACTTCCCATGCTGAGTCCCTTCCCTACATCACATGATGGAGTGTTTGAAGTGAAACAAATACCCTGTTGCTTTATTAAGCTGAGCAGCAGATAACAGGGTCTCACCAGCAGTTCATAGACGGTCTCTGTCAAACAGTAATTAGAGGAAGACTAATTGCTAGTGATCGAGGGACCTGGCACATGCTGCAAGGTGAGCCATTTAGGGAATACAAAGAAAGTGAGTCTCAAGGAAGCTAAGGATCACTGGCCTCCTATGTGGTGAACTTACACTACTTTGTTGGAGTGGACTTCTGTAACCAGAGGGAAAACAGGAGGGACTGGCAGAGAGTCCAGCAGTACAGACTCTAGGACTATAGTCTCGATGGGGTTTATTATGATTCCAGGTTTGCTATCAAGAATGAAATGATGCACCACTGTGAGCAGATAGTCCCATAAATACAGAAACTCGCAACAATAAAAGACATGTAAATTTACTAGAAAGAAACTCCTTTAATAAAATATCCAAACCATAAACTTTTTTCCAGGATCTTTACCTTGATTAGAAGCTCCTGAAATCAAATATATATCAAACAGTCTATTAAACTTCAATTAACCATAACCCTGAATTAATTAGATTTTCCTTTATTATATTATACACTTTTAAAATAGCAAATAAGCCAGACATGGCATGTGCTACTCAGGAGGCAGAGGCAGGAGGATCCATTAAGACCAGAGGTTCAAGGCCAGTCTGGCCAACAAAGCAAGACCTGATCTAAAAAAAAAAAGCACTAGGAAAGTTAATATTACCCTTTCAAAGGTAAAGTGGATGTAAACCTTTCATACTTTATATAGCACATTCACATATTTTAGGGGCAAATCAAATATTATCATTTTTCAAAAATGTACTGTAAATAATCTTGGGCATGAGACCATCATCAAAAATAAAACTATTTAACCTCTAAGAGACTTTTTAATTTGGTGTGGAAATGTGTTAGTACATTTCAGAAGAGTTCCAAAAGAAAGAAATGAATCTTCCCTTTTATCTGGAGTAAATTACAGAACCACTAGCCAGATAGTCTGTTACTCCAGTTTGGAAACTTAAGTAATGGGTCATGTTAAGCATAAAGCAGAGTGAAGGTAACAGCATTGTTTTAAGGTAGAATTATGCAGAATTGAAAATGCATACCACATGGTGTTGATTACATTAGTGAGATTGATCTCAAATGAGGCAAAAATCAAATGCTACCCACTGGTTCTGTGTCTGTTTCAATATGCTCCTTAAGAAGTCAAAGAAGGAATTATTACCATAAATTTAACCCCAAAAAAACCCTCAAAGATATTACCAGTGATAAACATATACATACAAATATACATATACATATACATAGTGTGTATGGTGTGTGTGTGTGTGTGCACTGTGGATTGAACCCAGGGGCACTCTACCTTCGAGCCCTTTTTATTTTTTATTTTGAAACAGGGTCTCCCTGAGTTGCTGAGGGTCTTGCTTAGTTGCTCAGGCTGACCTTGAACCTGGAATCCTCCTGTTTCAGCCTCCCAAGTACTAGGATTACAGATGTGCACCACAATACCCAGTTTACCAGTGATATTTTTAGGTGGATATGACTCAGGAAGTTTAAAGCTACTATATTTAAATTTAATATCCCATAAGAAAACAAATTTGAAAGTCTATTTGAAAAACCATAGAAATTTTCTAGTACATGATCAAAATATCATTTTTATCCTTAATGACAATTTTATGTGTGCAAAACATTCAGTTCAGCCTGAATTATAAGTTCATTTGCATGTCCTGGGAAGACAGACATTGTTTAGGGGAACTTTAACTTCAACTTTGTTATCGTTTGGATGAAATAAGAACTTGAAATTTCTAATGAAGCCTTTGGTTTTAAAAGAGAGAAATAGGCAGTTAATTATGCTTTTCTGTTCTGTAAAAGCGTCTTCTCTATATATGAATATTTATGGTGTGCCTACTATGTTCTAGAAACAGTTCTAAGCAGTGGGCAAGCACAGTGCCAGCAAAAACCCTTGCCTTCCAGAACCTTCACAAACTAAACAAGCAGGTAAAATAGATGGTATGTTAGATGGTGGCAAATGCTAAAGAGGAAACTAGGAAGGATGTTAACCTGGGTGGCCAGGGAGAAGCTCACACCTAAGGAGATATTTGAGTGCAGAGCTAAAGAAAGAGAGAATGTTCTGGAAAGCCCTGGAGGGGCACACCTTTCCCCTGAGGGAGCTCTAACATGGGAGCAGGGTGGCATCTTGAAGGGACACAAAAGAAGGGTGGCTCTGGCAGAGGGAACAAGGCGGAGAGAACAAGTAAATGAGGTCACAGGGCAGCTAATGACCAAGGGCTTTCAGCCACTCCAACTACTTGGCCTTTCCTGGCCCTGGGAGGTTTTGAGCAGGGTCTGACTCACCTTTTAAGGCTCTTACTAGATCTGTGTTGGGAACAGACTGTGAAAACCAGGGCAGGGGCAGGGAGAGCCGTGGGGAGGCTGCTGCTGTCGTCCTGGTGAAGGAAGATGGTGGGTGGCCCTGAGTGCTAGAGTGGAAGTCACCAGAAATGGTCAGGCTCAAGTTCTATCTTTTGAAGGTGGAGCTAACTGAATTTGCTGATTAGATGTGGGTTGAGAGAACAAGAGTAACCGACTCTAGCTGTGAATTTTGGCCTCAGGAACTGGAAGAAGGAACTCACCATCCTAAGAGGTGGAAGCCTGTGGGCAGATACATGGACAGGTAAAGGGTCTTTTTGGAGCTGTTAATATCGAGATGCCCACCAGGTAGGAAGGCACGCAAGGCAGGAGCTCCGGGAACAAATGTTAGGAGTTGTCAGAGTATAAAGGAAATAGAGTTGTCAGAATGTAAAGGCAAAAGCCTGAGAGAGATGGGTTCAAGAAAGAATGGAAGCAGGGTGTGGTTGCGCACGCCTGTAATCCCAGTACTTGGGAGGCTAAGACAGGAAAATCGGTTCACAGCCAGCCTCAGCAACTTAGCAAGACCCTCTGCGACTCAGTGAGACTCTGTTTCAAAATAAAAAATAAAATAGGCCAGGGGGTGTAGCTTAGAGATTGAATGCCCCTGGGTTTAATCCAAAGAGAGAGAGAGAGAGAAAGAGAGAGAGAGACTGGCAATAGTCAAATCACAGACAGAGGAGAGACTGTTGGTTTCCAGGTGCTGGGAGGAGGCAGAAAGGGGGAGTTAGTGTTAATAAGTACAGAGTTTAAGTTTTGCAAGATGAATAAGTTCTGGATATTGATCCTTCAACAATACGTACGTAACTGAACATTACTGAACTATACAGTTAAAATGGTTGAGATAGCAAATTTTATGTTAATTGTATTTTACAAGTGCAATTTTTTTAATGGAAGGAGAGGAATAGGCTGCAATGAGTTTAGGCAAATGAAGGCAAAGGGGAGCAGAGAATTGGAATGGGAGCTAGAAGGGGACACGGTATGAAGAAGAAATATCAGCATGTTTGTATGTTGGTGGGAATAACACGGTGGAACAGGAAAGACTGATGACACAAAAGAGAGAAGAGACTACTGACAGAGTGATGTTCTGAAGAGGGTGGAAGGGGACAGGGCCCTGAGCTCAGGTGCAGCCCTGGCCATCCCAAGAACATCGACAATTCCTCTACAGCCAGGGAGGTTGGCCAGCAGACATGGGCACAGATGCAGATAACTGAGCAGAGGTGGTGGTGGGTACACTGGGCAGTTCCTTCTGACTGCCTACAAGTCCAATTAACTTGGAGTGAAGGATGGAGGAGAGGCTAAAAGTGTAAGGAGAGAAGAAAATATTGGAGTGGTCGGCAGGGTGTGGGAAAGTGCCTGCAGTGGAGAAATGCAGTGTAAGATCCGGGTGACACTAAACGCCCACTGGAGTTGGTTCATGAATTGAAAGTGAGACCTCTGGGACAGCCACTGTGCGTACAAATGCATGACAGAAATGCGTGTGATTCCCTGTGATCATCTGGTCATGTTCAACCTCAGCATATTTGCCTATCAAAAAGTTCATTGTGGCCGGGCGTGGTGGCGCACGCTTGTAATCCCAGTACTTGGGAGGCAGAGACCGGAGGATCCGGGTTCGCGGCCACGCTCAGCTACTTAGTGAGGCCCTCCACAACTTCGTGAGACCCGGTTTCAAAATAAAGTATAAAAAATAGGGCCGGGGGTGTAGCTCGGAGGTAAAACGACCCTGGGTTCAATCCCCGGTACCACAAAAAAAAAGTTCATTGTGGGGGTTGAGAATACAGCTCAGTGGTAGAATGCTTGCCTAGCATGTGTCACGCCCTGGGTTTCATCCCCAGCACCACAAAATAGCCCAAAACTCAACCTGGAGATAAACAGGTGTAGATATAGATAGTATCACTATATATCTATATGTATCTATATAATATATATGTGCATATATATGTTTGTGTGTGTGTGTGTGTGTGTGTGTGCTTATATTTTGCAGCTCTGGCCCTAGAGCACATATCCAACTGAGGAGGGCCAAGAAAAGTCAGCACCTGTAAGACTGCTCAGCAGAAAGTCACAGGTGCTGGAGGGAAGCTGAGGCTCACAACGGCCAGGCGGTAGCTTCCCACATCTTCCCACCCAGGGACAAAGCATCCGCATATCCACTCTTTCAGTTACTGGATGTCGTCTATGAGGCAGACATACCATGCTAGTGTAGATAAGACATGAATGAGCCTCAGTTAATAACCTCAAGGAACTTGGAGGCAGAAAAGTAAAAGAAAACATATGATCATTAGATCCGGACATTTATCAGCATGCTGAAATCTCAATTACAAAGGCTGAGAAAGGCTTCAAGAGGCCTGGGCCTGCAGGCTGAGTCTCTGGACAAGCGTCTGGAAGCTTGCCATGGCAGACAGGATAGTCCATTTTGGATTAACAGGCGCAGGCAGGATGAGGAATGAAGGGATGGGGAGCTCTTTGATGGGAAGCCACTTCTGGCATGTGCTAAGACACATGCCATGGAGGACCATGGCTTGGAGTTAGGCAGGAATCCCTGCAGCCTGCTGTTAAAAGCAGCATCCACAGAGATGCAGGGGGAACTGAAGGCAGCTGGGAGCAGGGAAACAGTTGACATGGAAAGGAGGGATAGACAAGGACATTTGTGAGTAGTTAAAAGGAATGCAGGAGGGGAAATAGGTTTGGGAGTGAGACTGGGGAGGAGGGCCATCATGAGGTTAATCTCTGACACATGAGGTAAGAGATCTATAGGGACACCAAGTATGTTGACCACTAATTATGGGTTGGGGCCCATGAGAAATATCCTGGCTAAAATATAGGCCTGGAAGATGTCACCATAGAAATAAGGAGTGGCCATGCATGATGTCATCCTGAAAAAATGTGAAAAATGAGAGGATGAGCTAGGAAAGAACATGCCAGCAGCTGCGACTATGGGGCCACTGCTGTTCTCTTTTCCATCACAACTTCTCCATGCGGGAGGGCGTGGCAAGTCTGGAGTTCACATCTACTGAACCCAAGTCCAGTGATATTTCCACGGCAGCACTCTGCCCCACACGGTTATTACTCATTTCAGTAATAACGATGGTGTTACACTATTAGTACCCTGATCAAGTGTGTGCAATTCAGTAAAAAAATGTAACTGCTATGCCATCACTCTCTTTTTAGGAACCAATATGATCCATGATTTATAAATAAGAATTCATTCAGTTATACTTAGGGTCACTATCATTTCCAAAGCAACAACAACAAAAAAGTACTGTAGGCTAAACCACCAAGGCAAATGAGAAGTTCGACTCCTTCCAGAAATACTTCCTTGGGCCATTTTTTTTTCCTTAGCCCAAAAATATGAAACAAAGAGTGAACTGTCTACAAAGTGCCTGATTTTCCAATTTTTAAAGTTCACATTTAGCCAGGGCAGCACTGATAAGAAAGGCATTTTTGTGATGGTGAGCGAATATAGTATATTCCATTGTGGGAACATGAATTTTAAGGCTAGAAATAGTTTATTTCAGATTATTCCTTCATCCTTTTTTACATATCTACTTGGAAGTGTCTTGCTGAACTAAAATGTAGTAGGAATGCTGATTGTAAAATAGAAGCTGTTTCACATTATTTATTTACTAGGAGCTATAATAAAAATAATTTATTGACATAATTTAAGAGGATATATTTAACTGGTTATAGTATTTTCAAACATATCATTTCTAAAAGATTTAAATGTAAACAAAATACTTGTTCTCTTGAGACTTCTCTTTTTCCTCTCATTTTGATCACACAATTTACTCATCTGGAATTCATGAATAACAAATAATTGTTGCTCACATTTTCTAAACAAGAGGTTTTCTCAAAAGCTCTGAAAAGCGATACTGTTGGTAGAATATATTCAGAAGTGTACTCTCTTCAAGCATTTTGCATTATGCATTAAACTTGAAGACTAAATAGGTTTTATCTTTGCATTATTAATTGCTTTGCAAATAATTTGAAACTTAAATCTGTTTAAGAAAAATCGTATTTTCCTTCCCTGATGTTCAAACTACATATTAGTCTTATGCTACAGTGGACACAAAAATGATGCAAAAACTATCCAGTGTTTGCAATGAGAATTCACTAGGTCTTCAAATGATTCAGTGGGCAATAATTGCCACCATATATGCATATGTATGGAGCATGCGTATAGCACCAGGCTCAATGCTACTTCCTAAGTAGCAAATGGGGGTCTGCTGGTACTTCAAGCCTTCTTGACCACTGCCATTATTGATCACCTACTGTGTCCTATGCACACCATGTGTTTCCTATGAGTTAACTCATAATCTCATAAAAACTTACTGAGGGTGTTATTCCCACTTGCAGAAAGGAAAATGAGACAGAAAGGTAAAATAATTTGAGCTCTAACACACAGCTAAAAGGTGGAAAAGTTGTGAATGTACTTAGTACCACTGAATTGTACACTTAAATAAAAGATGGTTAAAATAGAAAATTTCATTATATTTGATCACTATAGAAGTCATTAAAAGCATTTTTAAAAAGAATAAACAAATCCCTTTGGGATCTAGCTGTTTGATTTCTTATACCAAAATAAATTCCAGGTAGATTAAATTTAACAGTAAAGAGAGACAATAAAATTGCTGGAGGGGGGGGATGCGGAAAAGCTGGGATTCAATCCCAAGTAATCTCGATTTAGACCCCATGTCACATACTAATGGTATTCCACAAATTGCTAATTTATGGGTAAAACTACCCAAAGTGCTATTATATAGGCCCACATCATCATCATCAAATTAAGTTTCATAACTCAGCAGTACTTCATGGCTTGCTGGAAAATAGGCAATGCGCTAGGTATGTCTGGTTGCTGCATTCCTGAGGCCAAACCCCAAGACAAGGCAGGAAGTCACCCGAGAGCCTAAGATATGGTGAGCACCTCCTTCACAGCGGAGAGTCACTCTCAACGGGCATGAGGCTGCGTGCCAAGTGCACTCCAGAACCTACTTTTGGAGCCTGTAGTTGAGGGAGAAATGTTTGCTATGGAAAGGGCACAGAAAATAATCACACTCATGTTTTAAGAAACCACATGCATACAGCAAAGAACAAACAAAATTACAGTTTTCCAAAATACCTCAGAGTTGAAAGCTTGCAAAAAGCCTCAAATCTTTGCTGCAGATCTAAAATAGAATTCAGAGAGAGGAAGGCGGGGCAAAGCCCAGTTGTGAGGTCTCCCTGTGGCCTTCAGACAAACAGATTCCCAGACCTGGGGAGCCCAGGTCTCCATGGAGATAGAACTAGAGGAGAGTTGGGTGGGGCTGCAGAAACCCAAAGAGGAAACCAATTCTCCCCAAAGTCTAAAATTGCAGTGAAGAGACTGTAAATGCCTTGCATGTATGACTGCCTACCTCATGTGTTTTACCATCTTTCATATATTAAATTTATTTGTGCTTTCTCACCATTGTTCTGGATATCAGCTTAACTGCATTTTACAAAGGAAGGAAAGTCAAAATGCACCTCTCGCCATGCATTCAAAGGCTCAGTGCTGAGGCTAATCTCCATTGAACAAACAACACAGTCCTTTCCCAGTCCCAGTTTCATAATGCACACAAAATCTTAGCAGACAGCTGCCAGAACCAGAACCAACTGCTTGGTAGCACTCTTATCAAACCACGGAACTTCAGAGATAAAGAAAATGCACTTTGGATTCTTATACAACAGGTCATGCTAAGAAAGACATATCCTCAGAGTCAGATGACTCTGCTTTACAAAAGCCTTATATCCACCCTTGTTAAATCTAGTTAATCAATATCATTCTTGGATCAGTTTGCTGAGGAAGCAGTGACAGTAAATAGCGATAACCTTCAACTTTGGAAGCGAGGGCCACAGGAGGATGCCTACTTTTAGAACTTACAGCCAACTTTCATGGACAGGAAGGAAGAGAACAATATCTTGCCCCATCCATCTGCTGTTCCAACCACCCACCATGCCCCAGGGACCCAAATCCTCAATAAGCTCTGCGACTTTCCATCTGGCCATTATCATCAATTTTCAATGAGCACTCATTGAGTGAATGGCAAAAATATGTCAAAAAAAAAGGCAATCAGCTGCCCTGGGATCCCAGGAATAAGGTCCATTGATACTGTAATTGTTATCCTTCCAAGCCCTAAGGAATCTCTCGTTATCTTTCCCTTGTCCAGAATTCCTCCTGATGCGCACTTTCCTTCCCTACCTTCACCCCTCTATCTCCACTGCCTCCAATCCTGTCCGTTCTTTAAAAACCTGCTCGATTAGCACCCCTGGGAGAAACCTCTGCTCCATCCAGCCATAAGAGATGTTTCCTTTTTCTAACTCCTTTTGTGCGGTGAACCACGTTAGGGCTCTTACTCATCTAGCCTGATTATATCAGTGATGCCCGCCGCAGACGATGGGCATGAAAGGGGCTACTCCACCAAGTTATTCATAGGAAGTGATGTGGGACTCAAATTCCAGCCTGCATTGATGGCTTCTAATTTATATTCCTGCTGCCATTTCCCCTCATTTCTCAGTCTTCTCTGCCCATTCTTATGGACTCACAGATGACCACTCCCCAGCCTACCTGGCAGCAGTACCTCAGAGCCCCCGATGAAGTTTAGGGCTCCACTGAGTTCTCACACGCTGGGCCCTAGGATGCTGGGGAGGTTCATGAGAAAGAACTGAAGGCTGAGTTACTACGAGGGGCCCCAGTCAATGGACCATGGAGAACTCTGGCCAGCTGCTCACCATTGTTCTCTAGCCATCATAGGCCTTACCCATGCTTATTTTTATTTTTGCTAGTCACACATGTAGTCACACACAAAATATATTTTCATAAAACTAGTATGGAAACATTTAAAATTAAAATAGTAGAGCCAGGCGCAGTGGCACACACTTGTAATCCCAGTACTTGGGAGGCTGAGACAGGAGGATCGCAGGTTCAAGGCCACTCTCAGCAACTTAGTGAGACACTTAGCAACTTAGAGAGACCTATTTCAAAATAAAATAGGGCTGGGGGTCTAGCTCAGAGGTAGAATGCCCCTGAGTTCAATCCCAGGTACCATTTTTTTTTTTAAATAACAGGAGAGACTAACACATAAAGGACAGAAGTGGGCTAACCCTGAGAAAACAATCAGTTTTCATTGGTAGTTTTGTCAACAGGGGAAAGGTAGCTTTTCCCCCATAAGGGATCCTATCCTGGTTTCCTCGGTTTGCTATTCTGATCACTGATACTGCCCCAGGGATTCTCTGCAACTTTGTCCTTGGGCTTTTTATAATGTTTCTCATAGCTTACCAGGAATCTGGCATTAAAGTTCTTGGGAAAGGCCCTCTTAGCTATCTTTGTTTATTTTCTGGAGTTCAGGGAGATTTAGCAGGCCACTGTCAAATGCAGAATGAATAATACATACAGAATAATTTTTTAAACTTATAAGATGGATAACCCTGTGGGTGCTTCAGTGATCTTTAGCAGCAGTAGTGAAGTTAAATGCCATCTGTGCAGCTTCGGGGCATTTCTGTAATGTGAATTAGACTGGTAACAGGGAACTGATGGTGGCACAGTGCAGGAGTCACCCTGGTTCATCCATGATGCGTCCCCACATATCACTGTTTTGTATCTGGAATAACAGCAGCTGGATGCAAAGTGCACAGTGAAGCCAACCAGAGCGTTCCAGGTAGCACCAGAGCCTACCACGCCTGCTCCTGGCACCACTGGCCTGCTGGGCCTGGTGTCTTAGACCTGCCCGAGGCGTAGTCCTTTTGTGTGATCCCCATAGATCTTTGTGCATTTCACTCCTAATACTTACCAGCCTTAGGTTCTTTCTTATATCCCTATCAAGCAGCCTCACATTTTTAAATGAAAGTCTTATTTACCGAAGTATGTCTATATGCAGGAGGAGTTTCCTGTGTTTTGAACTGTGCTACAATTTTTACTATGGTTTTGAGTGTTTTGTTAGTGCACTGGTTGCCAAACAGCCGAGATTTAGAGTGGTCATCCCCAACCCTGTATTACTGGTAGGTCATGTCCTTGTGAATGCATGGTTTTGCAGAACCTGGTATTTTCAGGTATGTATACATTGGTGTTATAGCAGAGACACCATAGTGGTAATAAAATGTGGATGACTAAGGATATCAGATGAATCCAGAGCCCATGAATAAGAAGGAAAACCTAGAAAGAGGGAATTATATTTAGTCCTTTAAAATATGCTGCTGTTGTAAGCGATCACCAACCAAGACCCACGTCTAGCCAGGAACAAGACTGGCAGACTCCAATGGAAAAGGAGCATCCTTCTCGATCTTAACCTCGTATGTGTGTGTGTGTGTTGTGTGTGTGTTTGTGTGTGTGTGTGTGTGTGTGTACATGCTAGGGTAGGGTAAACAAGATTGACAGGGAAATAGGAGAAAAAGACTGGGGAAAAAGCAAAAACCCAGTGAAAGTCCCTAATCTGCCTATAATGGGCTCAGGAACTTGCATAATCCATTTAACTTCTCTGGGTCTTGATTGTCTTTCTGCCAAATGAAAGGACTTCAACGATACCTAAAACTCTATGATACTAAGCAAGAGTCAGAGCAGAACCATCCCTGGGCACCACCTCAGCTCCCAGGAGGGTGGATGACTTAGCCGGCCTCAGTTCCACAGTCACATATACCTTCATGCACACAATCACACACAGGCTTACACCCTCAGCGTTCCTAGCAAATGCTGTATATACTCATGCACTCCCAAATGGTCACCTGGGTTGAATGGAACCTTTCCAATTGGTCTGTGAGATCAGTATTATTTCTTCTCTTTTCAAGTAGCACATTTACAAGTGAAGGACAGAACCAAAACACAGCCAGGCATGGTGGCACACGCTTGTAATCCTAGTACTTGGGAGGCTGAGACCAGAGGATTGCAGGTTCGCAGCCAGCCTCAGCTACTTAGTGAGGCCCTCTGCAACTTAGTGAAACCCTGTTTCAAAAATAAAGAATAAAAAATAGGGCTGGGGGTGTAGCTCGGAGGTAGAATGCACCTGGGTTCAATTCCCAGTGCCCCCCCCCAAAAAGAACCAAAACGCAAACTTATCCATATTAAATCCAAAGCACTTTCCACTTTACCGTGCTAAGTAAGAGCTCTATGTAGGAGGCATTGAAAAATACCCAACCATTCCTTAAACATTAATTTGAGGAGAATTCATCAGTAAGTTAAAGGAAAACACTGCCTGGTGTTTACCTCATTTACAATACAACAGGAAATCAGGATATTATAGCACTTTCTCTTTTTTTCTGCTTTGTTTTGCTTTTACTTTTGCATAAACCCACAGATGGGGGATGATTCATGAAAGAAGAGAAAAGTAAACATGGCTATTTATTTGATGCCTTAACATAGGTTTCCCCACCCCCTTCCTTTAGGGCCCTTAAGTTAAAAATAGAAAGGCAATACAGCCTCAGCACCACTTTGATTATTGCTACCCATGTATCCACAGTTACGAATAGCATAATACAAGCACAGGACTGTGCCTCAGAACAAGCTGTGACCACTCATCTTTGCACATGAAAAGGGTTAAATTGATCTAATGAACATCAAGTCTAGTACTACACATTTCACACAAATAATGACATTATAGAGGTTCCCAGGCTTAAAATTTAATTAAAAAGAAGCTAATCAATACACAAGGAAGTGGTGCCACTTCACAGCCCCTTATATTACACAGAATATTACTGACTATAAGGCCCATATGTTAAGCACAGTGAAAAATATGAAATGATGACAATGTATTAAAATATCACTTTACAAGTCCGTAGCCTGATTCCCAAGTGACTCAATTCATATTTATCAGATGTTCCCTCTGTGCCAAGTGTTATCCAGTAAGTATTTTTAAAGAACAGAGTGGAGCTCAATTGTGATTGCTTTAGGCTGCAAGTCATTGGATGAGCCCATCGCCCCATCTGCAATACACCAAGCTCATTGTTATACTTCAGAAATGTGATCTTGTACACAGAGTCATCACTAATCCATCCATCTATCCATTACTTAAGCAACAAAAACTTTCTGTGCCTGTGCTGGGCCCTGGGGATTTCCATGGGAAGTCACCATTCTTGCCCTTGGACATTTCTTTTTTTTTTTTGATAAAAGTTTTTTATTGTTTGTATGCAGATACCTGCTAAAAAAAATGCTTAGAAATCAAGCATCCTTTGATTTTCATAAATCTTATAAACTTGTATTCACCCTTAGGCCTACGTATGGTGAATTTCTAATTATTCTAGTGTTTTTACACTTATTTATTATACTTTTATGGGTGCACTGTAATTATACATAATAGTGAGATCCAAAGTGATACATTCATACATGCACACATCACTCTTGGTGTATTTCTCTCCATATCCCACCCTACTCCTCCATCCTTTCTCCCCATCATGTCAGTGAGATTGGTAGTGACACCTTCATATATGGAAATAACATTATTTGAACGGTTCCCTTACTCAAGCCTCATTTTTCCTCTCCCCACCTCCCTCTCCCAGTCCCATTCCGTTTTTCTACTAGTCTCTCTCCTCATGATGAATTAAAGTCCCCTTTGTTTCCTATTTTCGCTTTAGCTCATAGCTTCCACATATGAGAGAAAACATAGGACCCTTGACTTTCTGAGGCCCTCAGTATTTCTAACACAGGAAAAAGGCTTGAAAAGCCAGAATAACTTATACTAGTGTACTGATTTAAAAATATGTGTTCCACTAGACCCATGCCATAGTAGCATTATTCATAACAGCCAAAAGGTGGAAGCAACTCAAGTGTTTATCAATGGATGCATTTGGATAAACTGAATGTAGTACATACATAGTAATGGAATATTATGCAGCCTAAAAATGGAAGGAAATTCTGGCACATGCTAAAACATGTATGAACTTCAAAGACATTATGCTAATTGAAATCAGCCAATCATAGAAAGACAAATATTGTATGATTCTACTTATGCAAGAGTAGTCAAATCCACAGAGAACGACTATTCATTCATAGAATACTTGTTGCCAGGGGCTGGGGAGGAGAATGTGGAGCAACTGTTTAGTGGGCAGAGAGTTTCAGTTTTGTAAAATGAACAGATTTCTGGAGGTGGACCATAGTGATGATTCCACGACAATATAAATGGATTGAATGTCACTGAATTGTACACACGATTAAGGTGGTAAATTTTACGCCATGTGTATGTTACCACAATTAAACAGAAGAAAAAAATTTTAAGTATCATGTCTCCTATGATCTTTCACACTCCTCCCATCAGGAAGTGAAGTCTGTGGACCTCTCTCTTCTGCCCACCCCCAAATGTGAGCAGCCATGGTGGTTCCCTCCTTGAATGCAACACAGCAAGAGGATCTGTGTGCCTTCCAAGGCTGGGTAGCTTCTGCTGGTTTCTCTTGGAATGCTCACTCTGGAAGCCTCCCTCTACCAGGTATACAACCCAGCCACCCAAGGCCTCCATCTGGAGAGGCCAAGGGGGGACATCATACTCAAAGAGTTTCCCCAGGGGCCCCAGATGCTGGATTCTTCCAGGATCCAGACCTGTAAGCAAAGAAATCCTTTCTATGAACTCAGCTCCAGCAACCCTTTGGCAGTGGCTGCATGAGAGGCTCTGAGCTTAGCGGGGTACCCAGCGAAACCCTGTCAACCCCCAGATCCATGAACAAAATAAAGTATGGTCATTGTTGGTCTTAGTTAGAGCCCCATAACAAATATACATAGAGGGGAAGGCCCAACTCACACACTATTTCTCACCACTCTGGAGCCTGGCGAGTCCAAGGTCAAGGCACCAGCAGATGTGGCGTCTGGTGAAGCCTGCCTTCTAGTTCAAAGACAGTTGTCTTCTTGCTGTGCCCTCACATGGGGGAAGGGACCAGTTCTGTGACACCAGTTCCATTTATGAGTGCTCTGGGATTTCAACATTTGTGGGGACACTAACATTCAGTCTATAGTATTGTTCTAAGCCACTGTTTGGGGGTGACCCATTTCATGACAGTATCTGGGTGGAGTGTGGGTACTGGGGGAGTTTAAAGTGCTCCTAACAGGGGCTGAGAGAGTCGGGGAAGAAGGGAACACTTCATTTCAACCTCAACATGCCAGCAGGACCTCACTGAGGACTTGGACAAGGGAGAGGGTTGCGAATTCAAACACAGTGGCACCGCTGCAAATGTAAGTAGGTGGGCACGGTTTGAATATGTGCTGGAACATGGGTAATAGCAAAGACAGGACTGAACAGATTGTCCAGGACTTGGTGAGTAAAACCCAGCGCTGTGGGCTACTCAAGGTTTTTAAGTGAGAAAGGAAGAATTTCAGCAGTAGAAAGATAATGGATCACAATGAATCTGCCCAACACAAAATTCTGCTACTAAATGCTATTATAAATGCTACCATAACCAAACATATTTTAAGGTGTTATCTTGAAAAAGTAATTAATATATTTGTAATTGGTAGATCAAGCCATGATGGTGTTAATATTGTCTGTCTGTCTCTCTCTCTCCCCCCCTCTCTCTTTCTCTCTCTTTCTCTCTCTCTCTCCCTCTTTCTTTCTTTCTTTCTTTCTTCTTTCTTTCTTCTTTCTTTCTTTCTTTCTTTCTTTCTTTCTTTCTTTCTTTCTTTTCTTTCTTTCTTTCTTTCTTTCTTTCTTTCTTTCTTTCTTTCTCTTTCACCTTGATTAAAACAGATTTCATCACCAGTATAAACAGTCGAATTCTAACTCTGCAAGGAGTCTCTCCTCACCCCACCTTCCCAATCTTCCACCTGTCCTGGGACCTTCACACAGTGGAAAACCCCCAGGCTTCACTGATTTCCTGCAAGACTTTTCACCTTTGAGGATGCCCTAAAATCCTCAGCAAACACAAAGCACTATTTTAAGAGGTGTTCATGTCCTCTCACCAAGGAAAAAATGACAGAGCATCCCACTGAAAATGGAGAATGAACAGATACAATAGCCCAGGTCTTAATGAGCAGGGGTGGTTAGGAAATGGGAAGGACTGAGGAACTGCCAAAGCACTGTCATCCCCAAACTGAGTGGACCCTGGCCATTCTCAAACCACTTCCCTTACTGCATGGAAGGAACACCTCCCTTCTCCAACTCCAGACCAGTCAAATCAAACACAAGAGAACAAAAGGAACGAAGCAGCTCTTACAATAGCGTGTACTATTTTGTCCACAAACCTTATAATCTTATATCAATTCAGCCTTGGAGAAAATTTCAAGTTAAATACAGAGACGGGGTTGCATAAATTACTCTGAGTCAAGAAAAGCGAGTGGCATAGCAGCAGTGGAAAGAATGATCAAATTAGCACAATCACTAATGGAAGACGACAGGCATAAACACATCCCTGGAGGAAAAGGTTGGCTTTGAACATTAAAATTTTTTTTACAAAGTGACCTTCCAAGGATGAGTAGATGTTTATAAAGGAAGCTAGAGATTGCATGCTTTGCCTTACTGGTACTGAAAAACTAACATTTCATAGACATTTTATTTTAGACTCTTAAACTAATCCCATTTGTGGCTTTCCTCATCCTTCTCCCCATCACTACCCTCATATTAAATATTCACCTTCCCCTGCCACTACCACCTTTATGCCAGAGCCCCTGCTCAGTCTGCACATTCTAATAGCCATGAGCATTATCTTTCACCAAGAATGTGCATTATTATTATCATTAATAAGAAACTGCTCCCAAGATGAAGCAGGACTGCATTAAACACACCAGCTGATAGGGCCCTGGCTCGCAGGGAATCTGCAGCCTTCTGCCAGCTGCTCTCGGTAGAAGTACAATGTAAAGCTGAGTCTGAAACCATTTGCCCAATTACGGTGGACGCAAATGACAGACCGGCATCTTTTAACTACACTAAAAGCTTCCAGCCCTGTGTGCTCTGGGACACGTGCCAGTGGGATCAGCTATGACACCGTGGGTCTCTCTGCAAGCATCGCTCTCCCTAAAAGCTTCAGCACACCGCACAGTATGACACCACAGAGCTGCTGCTCTGAAATTACAAATGGCCAACTTCTCAGAGGAGCAGAAGCAAACGTAAAAGGTTCCCAGTAGAAGTGCCAGCTCCGTTGCAATATTCTGAAATGTTGTTAGAAAATTCTGCAGGTGGTCATGCTGTTCAAATTAGAAAGTGACTGTATTATCATTGATTAATTTCAGTAAATATACCAGCCAAATAAATAACCCATACTGGAATTTTTATTTCCCTCTCATCCTGCAGGTTCTTTGGATCTTGGACAGTTCCCCGTGGGTTTATTTGAGTGGTACTCATCATACCAAATCTTCTAAGACTACACGGCCCAGTGGCAGGAGAAGAGTGAGGAAGCTCCGCAGATACACAGGAAATACAATCCCCTTGCAAGTTGCTGCCTGCTGCTGGAGACAGTGACGGGCTTTGCGCTGATTTTTAATGAGCTTCTGCAGGAATCCTCCTGCAGTTGCTTGTCTGTTTGGAAAGATGCAAATCACATACACTCAAGCAGAAGTAAATGAAAAACTACTGAACAGCCAAGATGGTACAGCAGTAGATTATGGTTTCTGCCCTTTGTAGGGTTCCAGTGTCACCGAGTGAGTTAATCATATACCCCATTAACCAGGCAGGTGGCAGCCAACTGGAACTCAATCAACGAAGAAGACGCGGGAGACCCTGCTTGGGAAAAACCATAGGAATGAGCATGCTACTTTGGATCTCAGTTTTTAAAAGATCTTTATTATACAAAAGTTTCGTCACAGGGCCTTTTTAAATAGCAACTTCTGTAAGCACATTCCATTGAACTCGATGTACTCAGGAGTGATTTACACACAACCTTACATAAACATGTCTATTGCACAAGGGAGAATAATGTACTGTTTGTTTTATGTTTGGAGCCCAATGTCTGGAACAAAGACATAATTAGCCTGCGTCTTACTCATCTTTTAAATCACTAGCATCTCAGGGCATAGAGAAGGGTCTAGATTAAAGTCTGCAGGATTGAGAAATGGAAGCAAACTTCTGAAAGCAACACTTCCACCCAACTGATAAGCTTTCCTTTTTATCACAATGCAGTACACAAAAAAAGTTGATTTTAAAATATTATCCTGGGCCTGGTGGGGTAGCACACACCTGTAATCCTAGTACTTGGGAGGCTGAGACAGGAGGATCGCAGGTTCAAAGCCAGACTCAGCTTCACCCCCACCCTTCCCTTTTCATTTGGTAGGATGTCACTCCTCTGCTCAGAACCTTTGACTGTTTCCTACCGCCCCAGACCACAGCCTGAACTTGGTTCTCCGACTTGCATGTGCCCTACACACAGACCTGAGTACTGGTGAGTCAGCTCACCAGCTATGTTCATGGCATTCCCACCCCGTGCTCCCAAAGGCACAGCGCTGGCCTTCAAGCCACTCTGAGAACATGGGAAAGAGGAATGAACAGACACAGAAAACACACTTGGGTGTCTGCAGCACACCTCCTGCAGACAGACACATGTCACTGTACAAGCAGGGAAATACCTGATTCACCGCATCTATATAATTCTGAAAGAAATTATGTCAGAGTACAGGAGGTGGAGGATTAAAAGGCTGCTAGGTACCAAAAAAAAAAAAGTGCTCATACACATCCCTATTTCAGGACCCCAAACTACCCTAGAGTGCAAAACATGATAGCATCTCTCGGGCACAGGAGCATGAGTGAGCAGAGCAGATGCCTCAGAGCCACCCCTGTTCTCAGAGCCAACGATGCCTACAATACCTGCACCACACTGCAACTCAGTGGATCAGACTACCTCTCTGCGTGATCCAAGAAGTAACAACCAGTCCCTGTAATGTCTCGGCACATGACACAAAGCAGTTGATTATCTTTGGTTAATTATTTACTCCATGGGTCTGTGAAATGGAAAAAGAAAAAATGCTAATTTAGTATGGTGACAACTGAAATTCAGATTAGATGCTAAGCACCAGAATGTCCAACTCCAAAAGGCAAAATTTTCCATAAATAATAAGGTAAATAGCAAGTTACTATCCACTTACTTCTGCTACAGAAGTCATCATTTCCCCAGGAAAATGTGGTAGATCATACCCAGGTTCCTTCGTGACTATCACGACTACACAGGGCTCCTCAGTCTGATTAATTACCTAACCGATGTTTCTGTGACAATTAGAACATGCTACCCTGTGAGCTTCATATCTGTTTATAGTGGAGCATAGTACAGACTTCATTTTACTGTATAGTTTTCATTCTCTTCCTCAAGAAATAACTGAACATAAATGTGTACATCACAGAAGAGTAGCCACAGTATGTCATCATTAGTGTAAAAGCAGGAAGAAAATAATACACTTTTGGTTTTGTTGGGGTATATAAGGATACACAAGAAATGGATAATAAGACCAGTTGCCTGGTGAGAGGGTAGGGGGATGAACCTGAGAAGGAGTTTATACTCTGTACCCCTTCATACCTGTGAAATTTAGAAATATGTAAATGCATTACTGAGCCAAAACATTTTAACAACCAAACACAGGCACTATGATTATGTTATCTCCATTCATAATTTAAATAAGTACTGAGCCAAACAGAAATTAAATGCAACCTTTCCCTTAAACAGGAATTTACTCCAATATTTAAAAAAATTAAACATGAAGTTGGGTGTGGTGGCGCACGCTTGTAATCCCAGTACTTGGGAGGCTGAGACCGGAGAATCCGGGTTTGCGACCAGCCTCAGCTACTTAGTGATGCCCTCTGCAACTTAGTGAGACACTGTTTCAAAATAAAGAATTAAAAAATAGGGCTGGGGGTGTAGCTTGGAGGTAGAATGTCCCTGGGTTCAATCCCCAGTACCGCAAAAAAAAAAAATTAAAGATGAAATACAATTGTACACTTTGGGAAATATGTTTCTGGCAGTAACACAAGGACTGAATATGTGGATATAGAATTGAGGAAATGCTTCAACATAAGGATATATTTTAGCCAAATTTATTTTTGTGTGTGTGTGTGTGTAGTACTGGAGATTGAACCCAGGGGTGTTCTACCTCTGAACTATACTCCCAGCCCTTTTTATTTTTTGTTTTAAAACAGGGTATCGCTAGGTTGCTGAGAGTCTTGCTAGGTTGCTGAGGCTGGTCTCGAACCTGCGATCCTCCTATTTCAACCTTCCAATTACTGGGATTACAGACATACACCACCACATCCAGCTTATATTTTAGCTCAATTTCTGAACACATGAAATCTATGAGGCTCACAATTTACTCCAACTTCCAAAGGAAAAATAGTAGTAAAAGTTATGCAAATCCAACAACCTCTTCATCTAACTGTTCCCTCTCCTTTCTTCTGACTTCGAACACCAAACTTGGTGTGTGATTCATAAGAATGAAACTACCACCAGGAAGGTTTCTACAGGTACAGAAGTATCTTCTCCACATCAAACCTGGACCATCTCTTTGCCTCTGTCTTACAAGCCCCGGCTCTCACTTCGAGCCTGGTGTGCTGAATAATTCATTCCTTAACGGATTTCCTGAAAATACTTGGTGGCTATTTCAAACCCAACTTCTTAAACTAAAAGAACTGAGAAGAAAAAAAAAACTTTAAATAGAAACTTTAGACACGAAGCCAGTCAAAAGGCCCCAAGAACCTGGCAGAATTTTTCTAAAAATACTGTAAGCTCTGAAGCACTGTCCTTATGGTAATATTTTGCTGAAGAGAAATTCCCTCCCTTTTCACAGGGGAAAATACAACCAAGGGATAGACAGATACCGAGGCAGCAAGGACCTAAGTGACTACTAACGGTGACTACTAACGGAATTCAACTCTGAGCTTCCTCATGGGCAAAACTATGATGGAAAACATGACTAGGTAGAAAGTTCACAGCTATGAGAAGAAAACAAGCCTACAAGTTCCTCAGAGGATGCTGAGGCTGCGGTTGTGATTATTCTGTTTTACGTTAAACTCAGGCATTAAAGAAATGC
The DNA here is from genome assembly GCA_004027185.1 of Glis glis. Taxonomy (NCBI): domain Eukaryota; kingdom Metazoa; phylum Chordata; class Mammalia; order Rodentia; family Gliridae; genus Glis; species Glis glis. The sequence continues at coordinate 62,511 of PVJS01000148.1, read as the reverse complement.
CCACTGCAGGCCTCCTGAAGAGCTAGACAGCCCATGTTCCGAACATCATCTATGTGGAAATGCAGAATTCTGAAAATGCAGAAGGTTCTGTGTTAACTTTTATTTTCTTTTTTCTTCTTTTCTTTGCAGCCACAGTCGAGGGGAAAAGTACTACAACAAAATTCAGGGCAGATAGTGGGTATGGTGGCACACACCTATGATCTCAGTACTTGGGAAGCTCAGACAGGAGGATCGCAGGTTCAAGGTCAGCTTTGGCAATTTAGCAAGCCCCTGTTTCAAAATAAAATATAAAATAGGGCTGGGAGTGCATCTCAGAGGTAGAACTCCCCCTGAGTTCAACCCTTAGTGCCACACCACCAACAACAACAACAAAAATTCAGTGCAGATAACACAGAAGAATAATTTCCCATGCACCAGGCTTCACTAAAAACTGAAGTAGCTCTAATCCCTGTACTTGGGAGACCAAGACAGGAAAATTGCAGGTTCGAGGCTAGACTCAGCAACTCAGTGAGACTCTCAGAAATTTAGTAAGACCCTGTTTCAAAATAAAAAAATAATATAAGGCTGGGGGTCTAGCTCAGAGGTAGAACACCTCTAGGTTCAGTCCTTTGTACCAAAAAAAAGAAGTAGCTCTCATTTCATAGACATAACTTATGTAACACACTGAGGGCATCACTCTCAAAGTATAAGTCTTCTTGAAGACGGGGTCTGTGCCTTTTTTGACCTTGTATTCAACTATCTAGTATTATCAGGTGCTCAGTGGATTCTCAAAAACATTTGCTGAATAAATGAATAAACGGACAAAAACAAAATGAAAGAATGACATCCTATCATGAGAGAGAAAAAAAGTGTCGGGACTGTCTTGGATGACAGCTTTTATACAGCTTTTATTGTCCTTCAGAGACTTTCCTAGAAAACTCTAAGGAGAATTTTATTGTTCTCTAAGGAGAATCTGAGTAGGTCTAAGAACACTTAATTGCCACAGAGAGAGTGCCTGATCTGTGTTTTTTAAAGACAAGGGTCAGGAAAGGTACAATGACACCCAGGTTCCCTCTATAGAGCAAAGGACATGGTGACACCGTGAGGGGACTGGAAGTGGAGACTGAAGTTTGAGCCCTTCGCCCTTGCCCGGGGCTGGACTGCAGGTCTCTGAGCCCCCCTGGATAACAAAGAGGAATGTGCAGTTCAGATGGCAAGTGGCGAGCTTCCACTCACAAACACAGCCGTGAAGGGACCACCCAGACGAGGGGCCGTATTTATCTTACAAAAGGAAAAAGAAGGCAGAGACAAATGAAGTGACTTGCCCACACAGTTAGCCAGTGATGGGCTTGGAATGACAACCGAGTTCTCCAGGCCCCTGGTCCAAAGCTGAGTCCAACTCACTGCACTCCTCTGCCTGAAATGAAGAAATACTGACTCCCTGCCCCTTCCCCTCCACAGCATCCCCAGCAAAGACACCAGTGCAGGTGCCAATGACACCCCAAGGACAGAACTCTGCACGTGACGCTGAGGCAGGGAGGAGAGTACTTCAGGTTGGTTACCGGTATGCAGAAGCAAGAGATTTATTCTGGGGTGTGTTTCACAAACAAAGGACGGTTCACTTCTGTTTTGCGGGGGTTCTTTTATGTGTGTTGCTGGGGATCAAACCCAGGTCCTCCTTCCTGCTAGGCAAGCGATCTACCACTGAGCTACCTCTCACTCCTGTCTTTCAAAACAATACCACTTTAAAGTTCTTTAGGAAGAATCTGGAAATGACCGAAGACATTATACTTTATTTTTCAGAAATTCACTAAATCATAGATACATTTCAGCCTCCACTGTCACCAGGAACCTGTCCTTACTGTGCTGGGATTTCTACAAGTCAGGTTTATACCGTCAGGTTAGGGACAGAAGAAAAGTCATCTATCAGAGGATGACTGTGATTCAACTTATTTTGATAGCAAAAAAAATTGTTTTTATGGCACCATAACATAAAACTTAGTTTACAGGGATACATTTCTGTTTCTTTGCCATTTACTTTTAAGCTTTATTTTAGGAGTTGGTCTTGCGCCCGGGTAGACGCATCTGAGAAGAGAAAGTACTCACACAGGGCACAGGGTCTTACATTGTTCCAAGTCACTGAATAAAGCCATTTTCCTTATCTGCAAAACTGAAACCCACTCCAGGATATTTTTCTTTTCCCGATACACAGTTCCTCTGCCAAGTGCATTACAGCATCACAATTCTAAGCCCCCTGTTTACATTTCCAAGAAACAATGTTTAATTACTCCAGAAGTAAAATGTAAGGGAGCTATTCAAAGTGCTAACAAACCATAGCAACAAGAGTTGCCTTACACAGGGGGTAAACAGAGAGGAAAGGCACAAACGGAACAAGGGTCTATACTACATCTGTTGGCTTCTCTTCCCAAACATAAAGCATCCTGGGAAAGTTTTCCATCAAACCATTACTGACGATAATTCATTCCTAAGACCATCTACACAGAATGCCATGGTTGGGCAAGTCTGTACATGACAGAAATACTTGGAGAAAATACAACTGAAAAATATTCAATCTGGGGGACAAAAACATCATTGAAACACTTGTGCTTAAATTCCCTGTTAGAGATGGAAATGCTAATGACCCTGATTTTATCATTACACATTGTATATATGTGTGAAATTATTACACTGTACCCTTAGAGTTATGCGGCAAGTATTATGTGTTGAATAAGTGTGTGTGTGTGTGTGTGTGTG
>PVJS01000148.1:0-59678 GCA_004027185.1 Glis glis | reverse complement strand
CTCAGTATCCCAAGTACTGGGATTATGGGCGTGCGCCACCATGCCCGGCTGGATAAACATTTTAAAATAAGAAAATAAAGCTCCATTTGGTTTTGGTAAACAATAACACAAAAGCAGGTCTCAATGCATGACCACCATGAAGTCATAAGGAGGGAATAGAAGAAGGTGCAAAACTGGGTTTAAAAATATTTTTTAAAAATTGCTATGGTTGCATCTTATGCCACTTAGCCATGGAAGAAAATTTCTAAGAATAAGAACTCAGTTGTCAGAAGAATAAGAACTCAGTTGTCAGAGGTGACAACTCAGATTCACTGCTAGTCAAAGAGTGTGGACAAGAAACCAGGGACAGCCCTCAAAACAACATCATCACAGTTTCTAAAGCTTCTAAGGAGGCGTGGTCATGGAACAAGGTCAGAGTACAGAAACCAAAATGCCAGGCAGTAGTTCTCAAACGTTTCCTATATTCTAATACAACTCCAACAGGATTTTCTGAGTCACTGCTGTCTCTTCCCAGGACAAATGTTTTGATACTGCATTGTGATATATAGTAGAGTAAGCTCTTCTCACATCATAATTCATCTCAGATGCCATAAAACCTTGGATCACAGTCTCAAGCCCCGGCAAGGGAGTTGACCCAGTAATATATGAAGGAGTAGAAACAAGGAGAATCCACCCTGTTCATTTCCAAATGAAAAACACAAATGTCAACCAAAAAATATGGTTCAAGAGAAAATTCTAAATATGATTGGGAAATTGCATCTACCACGATAGATCTAATTTTATTAAGATCTTTTTTTTGGTACTAAGAATTGAACCCAGGGGTGTTCTACCTCCGAGTTACACCCCCAGCCCCATTTTATTTTTTGTTTTAAAACAGGGCCTCACTAAGTTGTGGAAAGTCTCACTAAGTTGCTGAGGCTGGCCTTGAACCTGCGATCCTCCTGTCTCAGCCTCCCAAGTACTAGCATTACAGTAGTGCAACCACCATGCCTGGCTAAGGCTTTCTTTTTAAGTGCTTCCTTGATTGTGCACTTTCTTCCCTCTAAGAACAGTTTGAATTATTTTATCTTTTTTAATTCAACATTTCTTTTTTTATTGTTCCCTTAGATTGATTTTTTTGGCAGATGTTTATGCTTTTTTATTTTCTTTCTTCTAGTCTTTAACAACTTTGTCTTCCTGGAAGCAGACAAAGGCCCCAGAATTCAGTGATGGCTAACTCTCACACTACTCTGCCTTGCAGGTATAACCAGGAGAGGCGGGGAAGTGGGGAGATGTAGGTCGAAGGCAGAGAGGCAGTAAGTCTAAAGATGCAATATACAGTGTAATAAGGAAAAGAAGGTATCTATATGAAATGATGAATATGTTAATTTATTTGACTGTGGTAATCACTTTACAATATATATCAAAATATCATGTTGTACACCTTCGATATATACAATCTTAAAAAGTGGGGGGAGGGGACCCAAAATGCATAGTTATGAAGCCAGTTTCAAGAGATTAAAAACATACACAACCTGGCTCGCCTGAGCAAGCACGGAAGTGCCGATGAAGCAAAGCAATCTGCCAACATTTTTAATTCTGGAAAAGAAAGTGGACCAGGCCACGTGAAAAGCCTGACAGAGGAAGGTGAGAATTCAGAGGACACTGAGGAACATACCGGATTTGGATGATAAATTCTGTGGTCACCTCACTATTGCTGTATGGTTTTAGCTGTAAGCTACAGAAAAAGAATTTCAAAATGGCTTAAGCCAGGGAGTGTACCAGAATCTCAGAGTAGAACTCAGGCATCTCTATTTTTAAAACTCCCAGGGTAATTCCTTCTTCTTCTTCTTTTTTTTTTTTAATACAGGATTGAACCCAGGGGCATTCTACGTCCAAGCTACACCCACAGCACTTCAGCAATTTTTTCTGGATGGTGATCAGATTGATCTCACGCCAAGAGGGGTGCTTCAGAATTGACATGTACCAGACCCTCTCTCCACAGTGGGAGTTTCAACAAAACCATGCACTTTTCTTAAAAATGGACATTTGGACCCGTAATCTAACAGGCAAGGTGCTAAAAAGCATGATGGCAGGTCACATGACTTTTTCAATTTTAAAACTACAAGAGAGAAAGAACTGCTAATTATTCTACTCCTTAATATGTTCATGTCTTTATAACTGTGTACATAAAATATAGACTTTCATTAACTTTTAAAAAACAGTGAACATAAAAGACACTCCTTGACCTATTTTATTTCAGTGCCCATAACAGAAATATCATGTAAGCCACATATGTAATTTAAAATTTTCTTGTAGTCACTTTTTTAAGAATCTAAAATGATTTTAATAGTATACCTTATTTAACCTAATCTGTTCAAATTATTATGGTCTCAACATACAATCAACATTTAAAAATGACTTATTTTACATTTCTTTTAAAAATACTCTTTGAAATAGAGCATGTATTTTATACCTACAACATCTCAATTTGGACTTTAAATTTTAACTAGAAATCCTCGATCACATAATTTGCAGTTAAAAAGGTAAATTTACATACTTGAGTTGTTCCAATCACTGGTTTGAATATCGATTTTAAAGTTTAAATGAAAATTAGTTAACATTAAATCAAATTTAAAATTCAATTATTCAGTCACACGACCTCAGCTTTTGTGTTCTTTAGCCAAAGGTGGCTGCTAGCTGCAGTGCTGGACAGCTCGGCTGTAAGTTATGGGGGTGCACAGGTGTTCTCCAGAAGGAACGGCCCACTCTCCAGCCGCCCTATATCCAGAGGAGCCCAAGGAAGGAAGCTGGGGCAGCTCGGGCCCAAATTAGGTTGGCTCCAGTGTGGGCGGCTGAGAACAGCTGACCTGCCCTAGCCTGAATTGATGCTCTCCAGTAAGACCCAAGGGGGCCCTGCAGGGGTGGGGGTCCACCTTATTAAGTGACAGTTGCAAAAGTGACTCTCAGAAGCAAAACCGACTGACGACACTAAGACCTGAACCTTACCTGAAGCGTAGGAAAGCATAGTGTGGCAAACTGAGAGAAACCCAAGGCCCCTACAACCCCACGCCTCTAGAGCTGTTTCTAACTGCGGCTGTAAAACTGCCTCCCAGATAACATTTGAAAGTTACAGTCACTGCCTGAATACAAGTGTTAGCAGGATCAGGGGTTATCCAGACAAACTGCATCCAACATCACTTCTCCGAAGCCACCTCCAGTCGCTTTTGCACATGCTGCCTATGAAAATGCCCTGCAATGTGGTAAAAAGAAAGGAACACATTCCAGGAGAACACAGAGCTGAAAAGACATGGTGTATTCTCTACGAAGGAGATTTGGGTGAATAAATGCATCAAATTTTACAAGTTTTTAAAGAAAAAACAAACACAGTGACCATATTTTTCCACAGACAAACAAACAAACAAACAAAAAACAAGATAATATGGTCTGAAAGAAGTAGAATAAATCAGTGTATTACATTAGGAAATCTACCTTTGAACATAAGACAATGGGCAAAAAATATAGAATCACATACAACTGAGCACCGAAATAATAATAATAATAATAATAATAATAATACAGGATTTAAATTAATTTCTTCAGATGTTCAAAGGTAGGGATAGTTTTGGATTATCATTTCAAACTCTCTCCCCAATAAATCTTTACCAGAATTAAGTAAAGACTAAGAAGTGAGCTGCTTCCTGCCCGGGAACCGTGCCAAGGTCTAACTGCCTGCCATGACATGTCATGAGGGGAGAAAGAGGAGAGGAGAAACGAACTCCTGGGCACCCTGTTACCTCCTCAGAGAGAACAACCCTGTCTCTTGCTTCATGTGTCTTCCTTCCACACAGACACTTAAGACTCTAGATTTCCAGACCGCTAGACAGCTGTGTGTGACGGGGTGGGACTCGGTTGCCTCCTCTTGATCACGTCCCACTTACTCTCCAGATCTGCTCAGGCATCCACCAGCCCCTCCCTCGCCCTCCAGGACCCAGCTGGTCCCCCTCCCCTCAACAGCTTTCAGAGTCCCCGGTCTCCCCCTCCCACCACTTGTCATGGTTTGCTCTAGTTTATAGTTACAGTTTTTTTAAAGAATTATTTGGGTATTGCCCAGGCTGTGAGCACCATGGCATGGGGGCCACCTCTGTTTCGTTCACCAAGTAAACCCATTTCCTAGCATAGAAACCTTCACCCCATAAGTGATCAGTGAGCTTTCTGATTGAATGAATGCATAAATTAGCTATTTGATTAGTGACCCAAGATCTCACTCTGAAGTTCTAAATCCAAGAGATCTTCCTTAAAGCTTTCACTCCCATATAAAAAGATCATAGCTGGATATTTATGAAAATATATGGATTTCTTTCCTTGTGCCCTTGACACAAGTTTTATCAAAATATACTTTTCACCGGGAGTGGTGCCATGCACCTATAATTCCAGTACTTGGGAGGCTGAGACAGGAGGATCGCAAGTTAGAAGCCAGAAACTTAGTGAGACCCTCAGCAACTTAGGGAGACCCTGTTTCAAACTAAAATTTAAAAAAAACAGGGCTGGGGGTGTAGCTCAAGGTAGAATGCCCCTGGGTTCAATCCCTGTACCACACACAAAAAAATGCACTTCTTAATCTTAGAGACGCTGCAAGTAAATAGCAGTGGACACCAGTAGTACAGAAACTGAGAGAGAACTGATGTCCGTATCTGGTCAGCAAAACTGTCACCCTCTAAGAGTGAAGAATGCAGACTCTTCATCGAGGCAACAACGCTGTAACTGTCCCAGAACAAAATCGTTTAATCGGGAGGGCACGCGGGCTTTGTGCTTTGTGCCCAAATGAGGGACATGTGATCAGACAGTCAATAAGACGGTGGTCACACCTGTTTTGTGCAGAGATGCCCACCTGTTTGGAAACTGTGGTGAGAAGTTAAAGGACAGGCCAGACACTGGAGGTGAGTGGTGCTTTGTGGACACTAAGAAGACGCTTGGGAGGAGGCTGCTTGTCCCTTGGTTCCTCAGGTGTGCTACACAGCTCAGGAGATCACAGAGCTACATGCGACCTGCGTCCCGTGAGCAGGGAAGGGGAAGCAAGTTCCGCAGACAGGATGACATGATTTTCTGTCCATTTTGCTTAGAAGAGGGATGTACGCAGTAAGTCATCATTTCTAGAAAAGCTTGTATTTCTATAAAGTGACTTGGGGAGTTCATCGTCCATTACATGGAAAACAAATCTGTTCTTAAGAATCCACTTCATTCTATAAAAATCAATTCCATAAAACTCATTAAAAATCTAAAAAGTGACAGGCATGGTGGCACACACTTGTAATCCCAGTACTGGGTAGGCTGAGACCGGAGGATCCAGGTTTGCCGCCAGCCTCAGCTACTTAGCGAGGCCCTCTGCAACTTCATGAGACCCGGTTTCAAAATAAAGGATAAAAAATAGGGCTGGGGGTGTAGCTCGGAGGTAGAACGCCCTTGGGTTCAACCCCTGGTACCACAAACACACACAAAAAAAAAATCTAAAAAGAAATCATTAAGATAAAAATCAAGTTAGAAAGTTCATGTTATATGCTCACTTCGGCAGCACATATACTAAAATTGGAACGATAGAGAAGAAAGATTAGCATGGCCCCTGAGCAAGGATGACACGCAAATTCGAGAAGCGTTCCATATTAAAAAAAAAAAAAAAGAAAGTTCATGTTATTAGCTCTTTTAGCAACAGGCTGGCAGACATCCCTCAGAATTTCATTTTTTGTGGTTTTTTGTTTGTTTTTTTTCTTTTTTTGGTACTGGGGATTGAACCCAGGGATATTCTACCTCTGAGCAACACCATCAGCCTTGTTTACTTATTTATTTATTTATTTATACAGGGTCTCACCAGGTTGCTGAGAGTCTCATTATTGCTGAGGCTGGCTTTGGACCTGTGATCCTCCTGTCTCAGCCTCCCAAGCACTGGAATTACAGGTGTGTGCCACCACCCCCAGTTTGACCCTCAGTTTTAACAGTAGCCATTTGCAACTCCATTTCACCTCCTTAGTTATAGTAAGAAACAAGGGAGGAAGGAGAAGAGAGAGGTTTAGGTTGTACTGCAAACCGTCCCAGCTGTACACTGGGGAAGATAATGCAGCTTACTTTCTTGAGGAACACTGTATAATAAAAGCGTGTTCATTGAATATTTGTTATGAAAAGACTGTGCAGGATGTTATGAAATGTTTACTTCTTTTTTCCAGCAATTACTCCAATTCTGTCTTATGGTCTTTTCCTCACACTGAGGAAAAATACAAGTCAAAGTTATCTGAAGTGACACAGGGCGCTGCCAGTGGAGACTATGGTCAGCATTGGAAACGCAGTGCGCACGTAACTTTGTAACTCCCAAGCAAATCGACTCTCATGGCGGGAGTGATAGCTTCCATCTCAGTCTGAATGTGCCTGCACTTCTCTTCTGGGGTCAATGCAAGGACTTCCTGGACTCTGACCAAGAGAAATAAATGTCCAGTGGACCCAAGGTCTGGCATGTTTGGAAAGACATCTGTGACTGTGACCCCCTTCACAAGTCCCTGACTCCCTCAAAGGTACCACAGGGTCATCCACCAGGAACTCCCAGCCTCCTGCTTTGATCAGAAGGTGACTTGTCAACTGCCAATGGGCTGCAGCGATATCGCTGGGGAGGGAGATGGGGCAGCTTGTGTCCAAGCCCTCCTGGCCCTTGGTCCGGCTTCGTGGTGAAACCATAAATTCTCCATTGAGTTAGAGATGAGCAGACCCACTGAATGTGGCAGATCCTTCTCCCTGCTGAAGTTCTCCATGAGTAAAGGAACCATGCCTCTCTCGGTCTCCACCCTTCCCTGCCCCACCCCACACCTGCATGGAAGCTGCTCACCTGGTTTGGAGACAATAAATGGCAGTCATTTTCCTAAGGTGTCTGAAGACATGAGATTTTCTTTTATGCTTTAAATGATACCAATAAAAATGCTTAACACGCCAAATATAATTTTAAGTGTATGTGTGGAAAACAGACATTTTAAAAGGAGTGGGGTGGAGGTTGGTTATTTCTGGTAGAAAATGATGCTAACACTATAAATGAACTGAGTTCTGGTCTCAACTTCTGGAAGGTAAGGGCTGTGCCTTCCTCTACATGAGCAACTTTTCAGGGTCTAGGGCAGCATCTGCACACTGGAAGCACACAAATATTTCTCTCTTCCTCCTATGTACAGGTGTGTGTTGGGGGGGTTGCTGTGAAGTGCATGGCAAAGGGTCTTCCTATGAGCACTTGGGAATAGACAGAAGTAAAATCGCCTTTACCCCTTGGCACCATGTGCAAACCTCTTCTCTCACACACTCTCTCTCTTTTTAAACAAGCTCTGGCAAGTTTTATTAAAGAAAAATGTTGCATGGTTTCCTTTTCACCAGTCTATTCTAAAAAATATGGAATGACTGGTCATGATGACGCATGCTTGTAATCCCAGTACATGAGAAGCTGAGACAGGGGGATCACAGGTTCGAGGCCAGCCTCAGAAACTTAGCCAGACCCTGTTTCAAAATTAAAAAAAAATTAAATAGGGCTGGGGGTGTAGCTCAGGGGTAGAATGTCCCTGGGTTCAACCTCAGTACCACAAAAAAACAAAAAGGAACCTTTCACGAATTTGTGTGTCATCTTGTGCAGAGGCCATGTTAATCTCCTCTGCATCATTCCAGTTTCTTAGTATATGTGCTGCCGAAGCGAGCACAGCCTCTTCTCCTCTTTCAACACCCAGCTTCAACTGCCATTTTAGACGCCCCTCGCCCCCCAGAGTTTCGAACATGGTGGCAACAGCGCTGGTACACTAAGCTGTGGCGTGAAATGGGACAGTTTCCTCCCCAGATGCACATACATGAGGGGGGAGGTCTCCCGAGTAAATAAATCCCACCAGGTGGAGAACTCACCACCATTTTCTACTTCTGGAAATGGACCATTCCAGGCCCTTTCTCTGGAACGCACCCGTCTATCATAGCCTTCTCTTAAACTGTACTACCACTTCCCTAAATAAACCTCCTGTATTCCCCTAAAAATACATTCTGGGGGGTCCTTATTTCACCTACCACACTTATGAATTATACTTCAGCATTATCCATAGTACTCTTGATATCTGGGATTTTCTTTCCAATAAAAATAAAACTCAACCTATGGAAGCTTAGGTTGGAGTTTTCTTGATTATTTTTCACTATATGACCTTAGTTATGCTAAGTCCCTTTCCTCTGTCTCATCTCTAACAGCTTACCGCTTACCCCATTAGTCCTAGAAATGCTGAACAGGACCTAATATTAGGCCTCACACGACTTCAAATACTCAGAGGCATCAATGTGACATTTAACAGTTTCTTATATTCCTGGAGGCACTCAGCAGATAGTTTCAACCACCAAGACAAACCTGAAATCCAACAGGTAAATGATCATGCGGATGGCAAGCCAGCGTAGATGCTGCTCAACAGATATTTACATCTGGGCGCCTACTAAGTGCATAGCTCAGCACTAGACACTGTGGGGAATGCATCAGATAATAAAGGATTATGCCTAGAAAAGGAAAGAAAATGCACACGGAGGAACCCCCCGAAAGTAGTATGCCATAGTGGAAATGTGCGAAAGGGACTTTAGAGTCTGAGCCGAGGGAGGTGGTCAGACACGGCTGTGGAGCCAGGCACAGTGGTGCATGCCTGTAATCCCAGTACTTTGGAGGGTGAAACAGGAGGATCGCAGGTTCGAGGCCAGCCTCAGCAACTTAGCAAGAGCCTGTTTCCAAATAAAAATAAAATAGGGCTGGGGGTATAGCTCAAACGTAGAATGCCAGTAGGTTCAATCCCTAGCACAGGAAGGGAGGGAGGGAGGGAGGGAGGGAGGGAGGGAGGAAGGAAGGAAGGAAGGAAGGAAGGAAGGAAGGAAGGAAGGAAGGAGCTATCCAGAGAATGACATCACTGTAACAGTAGCACTTGGGCTTGGTTTAAACGTGGGTAGAATTTCACTACAGAAACTTTCCAGGAGGTTCTTAGAAGGAAGAGAATGAATCATGGTCCCAGGGCGAGAAAGTCTCAATCAGAATCTATTTCTTCATCGCTCATGCACATTGGGTTTCCAAATAAAGTAGCCTTGTTTCTAATTATTAGTCCAAATTACAGAAAAGCCCCCAAATAAAGTAAAAATCTACCCCTCATAAAATCCCATCACATTCTTCCAGGCATCTCTCTATAAAAACATACACAAAATGTGCACCTTCCAACAGGCCAGGTAAGTGGTTTCTTGGTTCACCACAAAGTTAAAGGCAGCAAAATGAGACTGAAAGGGCATCCTGTGTTTTCTTGGGTTCTGTGTCCGTCTGTTTGGCATCCATTAATTACAAGGCCAAACTGACAGCCCAAGTGGCTTCCATCTACCCCACGATCCACAGCCCAGGGGCTGAGCCACCTCCAGATCTAATGCCCACACTTCCCCTGCCCTAGATCATCCTCAGCCAGACAACAGAGACTCCCCTACAGCCCAGAGCACGCTGGCATCATTCAAACGTGCCAATCCTAAGCTGTTCCCCTGTCCTGACTTCTTTTCCCACAGAAACCTCAATAAAGGCTCTGGCCTCGGCTTCCCCCTCCCTCCTGTTTCTGCCTCCTGACCAAAAACTGGTGCTGCCCTTGCAGCCTGAGTGGCATGGCATGACATGCCCTTCCTTCGGGTAATGTCAGTAATGAAAAATGTTCAATGGTGCTGGCCTCTCTGTGGCATCACTCAACCATCTCCACAAATTGAAATCTGTGGGTTCAAATGAGTCAGAAGGGAGCAAACCCTGTTATAAGCACCAGCCCTGAAAAAGCCACAACTGGCAATAAGGAAGGATACCAAAATGTCATAAAATCAATCCATGGCCGGGCGTGGTGGCGCACGCTTGTAATCCCAGTACTTTGGGAGGTGGAGACCGGAGGATCCAGGTTCGCGGCCAGCCTCAGCTCAGCTCTCTCTCTCTCTCTCTCTCTCTCTCTCTCTCTTCCTCTCTCTCTCTCTCTCTCTCTCTCTCTCTCTCTCTCTCTACCTAGTGAGGCTCTCCGCAACTTCATGAGACCTGGTTTCAAAATAAAGTATAAAAAATAGGGCCGGGGGTGTAGCGCGGAGATAGAACACCCCTGGATTCAATCCCCGGTACCGCAAAAAATAAATAAAATAAAATCAATCCATGCACCCATGAGCCTTGTCACACAGGAGTCTTACTATAACCATGGACCAAGACTTCTGGACGTTCCTAGCAGCAAAGGATATACACGAACTACAACCACCTGTGCTGATAATGATGAGAACAAGAGAAAGTTAAATTATGTTCCTCATAGTCAAGATTATAGAAAATAAATGACTTTATTTATTCATGTGCTTGCTTATTTATTTATTTCGGTACTGGGGATGGTACCCGGGGCATTCTGCCTCTGAGCTATACCCCCAGCCCTTTTTATATTTTATTTTGAAACAGGATATCCCTACTTTACTGAGGCTGGCCTCAAACCTGTGATCCTCCTGTCTCAGCCTCCCTAGTTCTGTGATTACAGGTGTGCATCACCAAACCCGGCTGACAAATGACTTCAGAATAACTTTCAGGGGCTAGTAGTATAGCTCAGGGTAGAGTGCTCCAGGTTGTGGGTTCCATCCCCACATCCCCAGAACCCCAAACAAGCACATAAACAAAACACCAAGAACAACTTCCACCAAAAACAAAACAAACAATATGAAAATTAGAGTTTGAGTGCCTAAAGGATATTTCAGTTGTCTGAAAAGTTCACTCATACTGACCTATTTTCCTCATCAGTCAGGGGAGAGTTCTGCTCTGGAATCAGTCAAAACAGGTCTTGCTCCCAGCTTCCCCCACTAAACTCACTGTATCACAGAAGAATCTCCATTTCTTGAGGGAAAATACTGAACCAGACCCTATCTGAGACTCCTTCCAGCTCCAACATCTTCCATCTTAAAAGCGAACTGTCAGTATTAAATCTACAATGTCAATTCCAATCACACAGCCATTATCAAAAAATTATAGGTTTGCTTGTGCCTTATAACCAGAAATATAACATTTGTGAACAGCAAGGAAAGCGAAAGAAAAAGAAGTGAACCCAAAGGTTAAAACTAGTCAAATCTATCCTGCGGGAATTCATCTCATGAAGAATATCCAACCTCAACTTATGATTTCCCCTTTACGATGGATGAGAAAGTGCACCCATACAGCCATTCTGTTTTTGCATTTTCAACACAGTCTTCGGTAAATTACACGATCAGGATGTTTAGAAATCCCAGTCAAGAATGCCCAACAAAAATATTTACAGGCACATGACCATAAAAACACATGCTTATGATTAGTTTTTTAAAAGAAGAAGAAAAGGGAGGTGGAGGAAGGAGGAGGAGAAGGACGAGGAGGAGGGCGGCCCCATCCTCAGGCTCAGGCTCCACTGTGGAGCCTCTTAAACAGAAAATACTCGAGTTTTGAACCTCTGGGCCTGCAGAACACAATCATGTTTTCAAAGTGGACAGGAGGGGATAAAAGGCTTTTGCAAAATAAATACATAAAGTAGCATGGAAAGAACACATTATTGTTTAAGAGTCAGGAAGCTTTGGAGCCCAGCCCAGGAAAACACTCAGTAACCTAAGGTGCGCCCTTCCAAGTCTCCGTCTGTTTATAAAGGACTCGGAGATAATTCCAGACATGTGTGATTTCATGTCAATCCAGCTTTCCTTAGAGAAAACATGTTTGAGCTCAGAACAGTTGCGATTTGGAAGGGATCCGTGGAGATTATTTCCATAGACTTTTCAATGCTGCTCTGTGCTAACAAAAGCGGATGCCTCCAGCTTGCCTCTCCCAACACGGTCCACTTCTTGAGGAAATAGCACCGTTTTTCTCATCCTTAGCACAAAAATAGCAAGAAAAATAGCATATCTTCTCATCCATCTGAGCTTTTGCTCACAATGCCTTGGCCATTACTGTATATGGCTTACAACATTCTCGGATACACATTTTTCTCTCAGAGAAGTCTGAAGACTAGAAGAGTTTGTGAGTTGCTAATTTGATAATGGTCGGTACATTGTCTGGTTCCTTAGAATAGGGTTGAAAACTTTGTGGACAGTGTTGTGATGAGTAACATAAAACTACTTATGCTTTCAGTTTACCCAGTGAAAGCACTTCACATTCCTTTCAAATTTTATGGTAGCTGGGTATGGTGGCGCACACCAGTACTTAGAAGGCTAAGACAAGAGGATTGCAGGATTGAGGACAGCCTCAGCAATGTACCAAGACTCTCAGCAATCAAGACCTTGTTTCAAAACAAAAAATGAAAAGGGTTGGAGATGTCGCTCAGAGGTAGAATGCCCCTAGGTTCAATTCCTAGTACCACAAAAGAAAAAAAAAATTCTGGTACATCTCATTCCTTCGATAATGGAAAAAGAGACAAAAGGGTAAGTTTTGTAGGAAGTCAGAGGCCAAGGGCAAAACAAGACCAACAAGACCCAAGTTCTGCTCCAGCTACAATTTCATGCTTATTCAGTATTGTGGAGGTAAAGGGCAAACAACTGAGACTTAAAATAATACAATGGTTGAACAAACTTTTCCAGGAGACTGGCCCACTGTGTTCCCTTAGAATTAAGATACCCCCTTGCCTCGAGTCAGCACTAGCATCTTATTCTGAGTGGCTACAGGGAGAAGGTGTGGGGCTGGAAGCCCAAGGAGCAGGGCCACCCTGCCACAGGAGCCCACCAGACTCTCCCAGACCTTCGGCCACACCCAGGGCCCTCCTTGCCACCCCACCCCAGTTAGGGTGCCAGATAAGATACAGAATTCGCAGGTAGATTTGAATTTCAGATAAAGGACAGACAGTCCCCTGACTTAGAATTTTCCCCTTTACGATGGATGGACGTGAAAACATACCCACCCACACAGCCATTCTGGTTTTGCATTTACTTTTCTTTTCTTTTTTTTTTTTATTTTTGGTACTGGGGACTGAACGATTGAATCCAGGAGCATTCTACTCCGGAGCTACACCCCAAGTCCTATTTTCTACTCCTTATTTTGAAACAGGGTCTCACTAAGTTGCGGAGGGCCTCACTAAGTAGCTGAGGCTGGCCTCAAACCTGCAATCCTCCTGTCTCCGCCTCCCAAGTACTGGGATTACAAGCCTGTGCCACCATGCCCAGCTTGTTTTTGCATTTTCAACACAGTCTTCAGTAAATTACATGAGATGCCCAACAGTTTATTTTAAAATAGACTTTGTGTTAAATGATTTTGCCCAGTTGTTGGCTAATGTAAGTATTCTAAGCATGTTTCAAGTAGGTAATGTTAAGCTGTGATTTTAGGGAGGTTAAGGTTATCAAATGCAGTTTAGACCTGCAACATTTTCAACTTATGATGTATTTATCATAAGTCAAGGAGCATGTGTAATTTTTTTAGTAAAAGTATGTCCCAAATATTGCATGGATCATACTTATACTTTTAAAAATCACTATATTAAATTCAAATTTAACTGGTTGTCTTATATTTTTATTTGCTAAATCTGGCAATACTACCCCTCTAATTTTTCAATACTCTTCAAAAGTATTCTATAGTATACTCAGAAAGAAAAATAAATTCTGGCAAAAAAAAAACAACTGATGGGTGGAAGGGAATCAACAAGCTTTTTTTTTTTAAGTTTAACAACAGCAAGGGCAAATGATTTTAAAACAACAAAAATATTTGTGCATCACTGAATTCAAGGACTTACCATCATTACTTGAAATAACCTCAAAAAGGCATTGGGGATATAACCTCTTTTCAGAGTACTCTGAATAATTAAGTATCCAAGTAGAAAGGTGAAGGGATAGTAAAGTGTTTTTAAACAGCACATTTAAAACTTACCAATGTTTACAAAGTTTTCTAATTCAACTGACTCTGTTGGTTGTGGTGGATGTCATTTTTTTCTTTTTTTCTTGGTAGTAGAGACTGAACCCAGGGGCATTCTACCACTGGGCTACATCATCTGCCCTTCCAATTTTTTTTTTGAGACAGGGTCTTGCTACGTTGTTGAAGCTGGCCTCCAACTTGTGATCTTCCTGTCTCAGCCTCCTGAGCTGCTGGGATTCGAGGTGTGAGCCACTGTGCCCACCCAGCTGGTAGATGCCATTTTAAAATTCATTGATGGTTTTCAGTATTAGCACCTCTGTTTTCCACTTCATAACTTGCTTTAGTGACACATATGGAGCCTCCCTGAATTCTTTTCTGTTGTACACAGGACAGGACTAGCTTTGGAAACATAAACTTTGGAACTCAGTTGGGTTATGGAAGGAGGACAGCGTATAGAAAGAAAATGGGAGCCAGGCATGGTGGCGCACGCTTGTAATCCCCCTACTTGGGAGGCTGAGACTGGAGGATCCAGTTCGCGGCCAGCCTCAGCTACTTAGTGAGGCCCTCCACAACTTCGTGAGACCCAGTTTCAAAATAAAGTATAAAAAATAGGGCCAGGGGTGTAGCTCGGAGGTAGAATGCCCCTGGGTTCAATCCCTGGTACCGCAAAAAAAAAAAAAAAAAAAAAAAGAAAAGAAAATGGGACAGGGGTTGACAAGATTTCAGGGAAGACTTGAGTCAGGGTCAGGAGGAAGAAACTGGATGGGTTCCCAGTACCTAAGAGCCACAGTGTGGTTTTGTTATCCCTGGAGATCAGACACACCCATGCTCCAAACACAGGACCAGGCCAAAAAGAAACCTAGAGACTACTCATATCTCTATTCCATGCATACAATGAACAAGGAGCGATCTTGTTCCCAGATCACAGAAACTGCAAGATGTATAAAATGATTATGGATGGTGATGCGGGATGCAGACATTCTAGTATAAAAATGCAGCCTCTTATTCAGCAAGAAGCAAACTTATTTAAATTGGTTGGTTGATTGAAAAAGTGATTAGCAATAGCTACTAATAACTCTCCTAGCCGGGCGTGGTGGCGAACGCTTGTAATCCCAGTACTTTGGGAGGCGGAGACTGGAGGATCCGGGTTCGCGGCCAGCCTCAGCTCTCTCTCTCTCTCTCTCTGTCTCCTTAGTGAGGCCCTCCGCAACTTCGTGAGACCCGGTTTCAAAATAAAGTATAAAAAATAGGGCCGGGGGCATAGCGCGGAGGTAGAACACCCCTGCGTTCAATCCCCAGTACCGCAAAAAAATAAATAAATAAATAAACAACTCTCCTATCACACACAATTTCAGCCTGGCGTTCAGAGAAGTTGCCAGTAGAAAGAATAAAGGATATGGTCTATATTAGCCTCTCCATCTTATTTTAAAGCATCAATACCCTTTAATTAGGAAATGATAGTGCTGAACATTTTCTGGGTGCCGGCCATTGTACTGAAAGCTTTATATAAATATATCATCTCAGCCAGGCACCATGGCATATGCCTTTAGTCCCATACTTGGGAGGCTGAGACAGGAGAATTGCAGGGTGAAAGCCAGCCTCAGCAACTTATCAAGGTCCTCTGAAACTTAGTAAGACCCTATTTCAACATAAAAAAATAAAATAGGGCTGGGGGTATAGCTCAAAGATAGAATTCAATCCCCAGTAACACACACACACACACACACACACACACACACACACACGCACGCACACACATGCACACGCATGCACAAAAAAAGTATCTCACTCAATTCTTACCAAACCCTTATTTAAAAAAAACTTATTTCTATTTAAACTCATGGGAAGACTAAATCTGAAAGAAATTAAGTAGCTCATCTACAGCTACAGACATGGTAAATTACAAAGGAGAAATTAAGATCTACTGCAGACTAATCAAAAACCATGCTCTCTACCCCTAGTAGATACTTTGTCTCAGATTAAATAGCATGTGTTTGTGGGTAGAAATCAGGACACAGTAAAGAGATGCATGAACTATTGGAGGGAACCCACTTAAATTTCTCCAGCCGGTTATACAATGTGCTAGATGGTCTCCAAAGACCTTCTCATGTCCAAAAATCCAGGTTCTTCTTCAATTTGAACCAAAAATTGCTCTGGGTCAGCTACACACAGTTGTGTTTGAGCTTCCTGACACCTCTGAGGCTTAGCCAGGTTAAGTGGCTTATTCAGGTTCTGCTCTTGCAAATCCACATCCAGGACACTGACCACTAAACCATAGCTGGACCTATGATCTCTGATCACAGGACAAAGTTGCAAGATGGAAGACGTAAACATAAAACCATTCAGGCTGCGAGTCCAACTGCAATGCACCAACTATTAATTCTAATGTTTGTGTCAGACTTTACTAATAAAAAATAAAATAGGTGAAAACTCAGACTCAGAAGTTGGGTATCAAGAGTTAGGTGGTGGTCCAGATGCCATGAGGCAAGGTAAGCCTAGCTTAAAGACCCAGACACCGGTAACCACATGAGGGAAGCCTGCCACTCCTCCACCGGCCTCTAAAAGCAACCTGGTCCTATGAACAGCAAAGTTCTGTGATGCCAGGACTCGGTGTTTGTTAAAATGCATGCCCAAATAACTCGTAGGTCATGAAATCAATTCAGTGACCAGCATTATGTGAATTAAATGGAAACACCATTAGCAATTACTGTACACATTTGCAATGTGCAACAAATAGGGTGTGAGTGTGTGTGTGTGTGTGTGTGTGTGTATGTGTGTATGTGTGTGTGTATAAAACTAGTCATGATATAAAATGTATTTCTCACTGGGGGTCATGATTTAGAAAACTTGGAAAACACTACCTTAGGCTCAGTAATAAACTTAACAATAAATTTTGAGCAAGGTATGGTGGCACCCGCCTATAATACCAGTACTTGGGAGGATGAGACAGGAGATTGCAGGTGTGAGGCCAGTCTCAGCAACTTAGCAAAACCCTGTTTCAAAATCAAAAGGAGTTGGTTGTGGTGGCACACACCTATAATCCCAATACTTGGGAGGCTGAGACAGGAGAATTTCAGGTTCAAGACCAGTCTCAGCAACTTAGTGAGACAGTAACCTGGCAAGACCCTGTTTCTAAACAAAAAATAAAAAGAGCTGAGGGTGTAGCTCAGAGGTAGAATGCCCCTGGGTTCAATCCCCAGTACCAAAAAAATAAATAAACTCAAGTTTGGATAAGCACAAAAAGAACCATGACTCAAGGAAGGGCAAACAAAAGTGAATAAAAAACAAATACTTCCTTTGAAGGACTGGCCATAGGGTTCACAGTCTTGACCCCACTCTTATGCTCAGCTTGAAGTAATCCAACTATGTGAGAAAACTACTGCAAAACACCTGATTGATTTCAAATGTAGGTGTCTGGAAGCACAAACCAAAAGACAACATCAAGTTCTGAAAGACAGGACACCAGGTTCTCAAAGCATAACGACATTACAAGAATAAATATCTTTATGTTACTTTCTCAACGACATTACTAGAATAAATATGTTTATGTTACTTTCTCAAGGGTTAATGGCACTACAAGAATAAATATGTTTATGTTACTTTCTCAAAGCTTAAAGACATTACTAGAATAAATATGTTTATGTTACTATGTTGAAAAGCCTAGTCAGTAGCCACTGCACAGTTGGAACTGGAAGGGGTCCCTGAAATACCGCAGGGGAACCATGACACAGGCGCTGCCTGAGAGTGGGGAAATAGGATCATTGTCTTTTAAAGGATTAACACATTTCCCCACATTCTCTCTCTAATCTACTAAATGTTTACTTTTGGACATGTAAAACAACTATTTTTATTTTGAAGTGGCTAAAGAGATATCAAAGAGAAAGTCTAACACATTTATCTTATATCTTTTCCGATCCTCTTATGTATTTCCATAACAAATAATACTGTCTTCATAGTCACCATTCATTTGACAAATTGAGCACCTAGTAGGCTGTTGCCACAGTTCTGAGGTCACATAAGATAAAGTGGTTCTGTCCAATTTGTTTTTAACCTACATAATTGAAGGCCTAGAAACATTACAAAATATTCCTAAAGTAAAACCATGGCAGGTGGCCAAAATTACTTGTCAGGACGGCGTGATAATTCCTCAACAATGTTATTCAGTTAAGAATATCAGACAACTATCAAAAACAAAAACCCAGAAAGTAACAGGCGTTAGCATCAATGTATAAGAACTGGAAACTTTGTGCACAGTTGGTGGGATATACAGTCCTGTAGCTGCTATGCAAAACAGTATAGCAGTTCCTCAAAACATTAAAAAATGAGTTACCATATGATCCACTTCTGGGTATATATATATATATATATATATATATATATATAAAGAATTGAAAGCAAGGTCTCAAAAAGATATTTGCAAACCCAGGTTCATAGCAGCATTATTCACAATAGCCAAGAGGTGGAAGCAGTCCAAGTGTCTATCAAGAGAAGAATGAACAAACAAAATATGGTATGCATGTAACACAGGATATCATTTAGCCTTAAAAAGGAAGGAAATACCCTGGAATCCCAGCTACTTAGGAGGTTGAAGCAGGAGGATCACAAATTTAATGCCAGCTTGGGCAATTTAGTGAAACCCTGTCTCAAATACAGGTTTTTTTCTTCAGATTTTGACTTTGGGGGGGGGTACTGGGGATTAAACCAAGAGGCATTCTACCTCTGAGCTATAGCCCTGACCTTTTAATTTTGATTTGGAAACAGGGTCTCCTTAAGTTGCTGAAAGTCTCCTTAGGTTGCTGAGGCTATCCTCAAACCTGGGATCCTCCTGACTCAGCCTCTCAAGTACTGGGATTATAGGTGTACACCACCATACTCAGCCAGATTTTGCCTTTTTAATAGATATTCACAAAATATTCTTCTCTGATTATTCTATAGTAACCAGGCTTCTATCTTTTTTTAATTTTTATTTTTTATTTTATTGGTGCATTGAATGGCTGGAGTGTAGCTCAGTGGTAGAGCATTCAATCCTCAATACCACAAAAAAGGAAGTAAATTCTGATCCACGCTACAACATGGATGAGCCTTGAAGACATTAAACTAAATCAAATTAACCAGCCTCAAAAAGACAAAAACTATCTGTATACTGTATGTGTCCACTTAGATGAGGTACCTAGAGTGATCAAATTGTACTTTCCAAAAGAAAGTAGAATCCCAGTACTTGGAAGGCTGAGACCGGAGGATCCGAGTTCGCGGCCAGCCTCAGCTACTTAGTGAGGCCCCCCGCAACTTCATGAGACCCGGTTTCAAAATAAAGTATAAAAAATAGGGCCGGTGGTGTAGCTCAAAGGTAGAACGCCCCTGGGTTCAATCCCCAGTACCCGCAAAAAAAAAAAAAAAAAAAAAAGTAGAATGGTGTTAGCTAGGGATGAGGGCAGGGGGAGTAGTGACTGCTTACTGGGCACAGAGTTGCAGTTTTGCCAGACACAAACAATTCTGGAGGTTGGTTGCACAGCAACAGGTTAACACTATTGAACGAGTACACTGAAAAACAGCCAAGACGGGAGATTTTATGTGCATTTTACCACAATTAAATAATACATAAGCAGATCAGTGTTTAACGCTGAGGTTTTGTGCGCTAGAGTGTCATTCTGGGTTCTGGAAGCAGAGAACAACTGTTCAAGGGCTCTGTGGAAACTGAACCCCAGCGCCTTGCAGAATCCCTCATTTCCCCTACAGAAGCCCATCCCGGAAGTTCTGGCTCTTTAATTCATTGTCTAACCAAAGAGCCTTGCAAAGCTTATTTCCTCAAAACACTGAACAGTAATGTTTTGTTCATGTCCTTTTTTTTTTTTAAAGTGGCAGAACCATAAAAGAAAAAGTTATAGGGAGTAAAGAAAGGTAGATAACTCTTTCCCTTGAATTTTTTAAAATTAAATATTTTTAGAATTGCATCCTCAAGTTGGATTCTTTTCTTGGATGTGTAGAGTATCCTCCATTCAAATGCAAAAGCTTCTATAAATCTGCAAACATTTTCCCCCAGATGGGCAGGTTCCTGTGTTGCCTATTTTTGTACTGACTATACATTAAACAGGGACAACCCAGCTGCAGGACGACCAGAGGAAATCTCAGGGCTGTTCGAGAGGCCTTTTCTTTCTACATGTAAAGAAATAGTGGTAGGGCATGGTGGTGCACACCTATAATCACAGTACTTGGGAGGCTGAGACAGGATGATCACAGGTTTGAGGTCAGCCTCAGCAATTTAGCGAGGCCCTCTGCAACTTAGTGAGAATCTGTTTCAAAATAAAGAATAAAATAGGGCTGGGGTTGTAGCTCAGAGGTAGAATGCCCCTGGGTTCAATCCCCAGTACGAGAGAGAGAGAGAGAGAGAGAGAAGAAAAAAGAGGTGTTTCCAAAACTTTTAGAAGAAGAAGAACACTATATACTGGTTTACTTTTAAAATGCCCCAGAAACTGTGGAGTTTATGCTCTATGGTCATTTTACTAGATTTATGGTTCTGGATGAACATACCAACATATATCCATATTTGTCTTATGTGCCAACTATCAAATGATTTCATGATCTTTTATGATCTGACTATGCTTACAAATTTTGGAGGAACTGGGAAGGATCGAAGGTGGGGGGTGTCTGTGTACATGGACTCACTATCCCTTGGTGGTGGTTCTGTTTTGTAAAGTCACCTCCGACACTGCATTAGCAAGTACCAAACCATAGCTTCTAGGGGAAGTTTAGGGTTAGGTTCCTACAAGTCTGCGGCCATCACATTTTCATCAACTGAGCGACACATCACCTTCTTTTATGTTTGTTTGTTTGAACTTTTTTGCTATGCTGTTAGTTCCTCAGCATTGGACTTGGGCAACAGCAGTATCTCTCAAGCTTAGAGAAAGCTTTCTAACACATATCTTTCTCCATAAAGAACATCACAGCCCTCGAGCCTTTAGAAACACTAGACAGCACACCAGCCCTATGGGTCATTTTAAGAAGTGAAATCACCAACGAAAAACACATGGTACTCAAACAGACCACAACAAGAACACTAATTCACAGTACGAGAAATGAGGAAGGCAGAGTGTTGCCTTGTTAACTACTACGCTGGGTGTGTGCATCCTGAACTACTCAAATTTTCATTACTTCACACATGTCCACCAATGAGCACAACAGCGCCACAAGAATTGCTTTTAGGGATTGCAAGTGCATTTAACACACAGGCAAATTCAGAAATACAGAATCCTTGAATAATGAGGATCAACCACATTAACTGACTTTGAACTAAATGTACAGTAATAAATATGAAGTCTATTCAAATCCATCAGAAACGACCCTTTGGGGGGATTGCAGTGCTCCATAATGGCGGCAGTGAGTACTTTGGAGAAATAATCAGCACACACCAAAACAAATACGCTAACATTTTTATTGTTCTTAGGATTGATTGTGTGCTCCTTTTTTCTTGGCAGATCAGTCCTACCCATCTTTTCTACAGCATCTCCTTGGGTCCACCAGTCTATCCATCAACCTACTGTCAGGCTGGAGAAGCAAACAAGAGACCTACTCCTTGGGAAGCAGCAGCAGTCTCCACTCAGGCTAGTAGATGATGCCTTCAGGCCCAGAAACACCCAGGAATCCATCTGGCAAATGTTGTCCCAGCAGCTCAGGAGAAGGTGTTTCCAGGGCCCCCTGAGGATTAGAATTCGAGACTGTCTTGTGTTCCTCAAACCCACGTGGCCAACACAGGCTCCAAGAGTACAATGTTGCATCCCTAGCCAATAATAGTATGTCCAGTATCTGCGTGACTCTGAGCCAGCCACAGCTGCTCCTCTACCCAGGACTGGATTCCCACAGCCTGCAGAAGGTACTTCCTCAAAATCGCTCCCTTTGTCTATTCATGCCTTCAACTCTCGTCTGAATGTAACTTCAAGTGAGAATTCACTGACATTCTTTCACATCCTAACAAAGAGATCTCTGTTCCAAGCTCATGTATGTATATATGATAAAATTCAAGATTTGCAAAATGCCCGATTTTTCCAATTTGCTATTCAAGGCCATATCCAGTGTCTGACATCATAAAAATTGAAGCATATGACAGACACAGTGCTACTAACACAGGAGCCTTGCAAAATAAAAATGACGTTTGACCTGCCTGGGGAAGTAAGACACTTGGATTTGTAGTAACTAACTAACTAACTAACTAACAAACAGACTATACCAAATCGAGCTGCCTCCTTGAGGTACAGGATGGGCCATATAGGACCAGATGCCCAGGGAGTTCCTTAGGATCACAGAGCACTGCATAACAAAACTCAACAGCCCAACACTTGTGTGTGTGTGTGTGTGTGTGTGTGTGTGTGTTACTAGAGATTGAACCCAGAGGCATTCTGCCTCTGAGCTACATCCCCAGCCCTATTTTATTTTTTATTTTGAAACAAGGTGTCACTAAATTGCTAAGGGTCTCACTAAGTTGCTGAGGCTGGCTGTGAACCTGCAATCCTCCTGTCTCAGCCTCCCAAGCACTGGGATTACAGTCATGTGCCACCAGTCCTGGCCCCAACACTCTTTTGTAATGCAAGAGACAAACACTCAAGATGAGTCGCCAGGGAGAGAGCCATTTTTTATCATGTCACCTCCCTCCCCCATCATAACCAGCCACTCTTCAGCTCCTTCTCCATTCTAAAACAGGATGCTATTGAAAACTTCTGCTTTTTACAAGCCTCAAAACTGGTTACTCTTTTTAAAAGCCTTTCACCATTACAACTAAAAAAGCTTTTAAGCTTTCCTTAAAGCTATGATTGATATGTTTAATTTTAAGATACATTTGCCACTCTTACTTTCCCAACTTCAATATCCCTTTCCTACACAGAATATTCAAAGGGAAAAAAAATGTGGGGCCGTGCCTTGGATGGTGTGGGGCTGATTTTATTCTATGCCAGTCGCCAGCAAAATTCTGGGTCTGAGCCAGCTGGTCTCTGCCTGGGGCCTGGCCTGTGCTTTTTTGTTTCCTCGTGTCTATTCCTGTCAGGTGCAAACGTTCCAGAAAAGTGGAATGATGGCATGGGAACTCACACTGAGTCATAGCTAGAACCCATCTTCTCTTTCGAGTTCACAATGAAAAGCAAACAGAGTCTAAAATTACACTTACAACAAATAGGTAGGTGGAAGTTGAATGCTGCAGATGTGGCTTCAGCCCCAGCTGGATACGCTCAGGGGGAACAGATGTCAGTAATAAACCTTGGGGAGCTACAGAGGCTGATGTGAACATAAAACTGTACTGTGGTTGCTTTCTTACCCCATCTGAATGTGCAATATGGAAAGAAATATCCTGGAAAAGAATCCAAAGGTGGCGTGGAGCTGCAGAACCTGCCACATTAGCAGTGGGGAAGCTGGTGAGCTCCAGG
This sequence comes from Glis glis, assembly GCA_004027185.1. Classification (NCBI taxonomy): domain Eukaryota; kingdom Metazoa; phylum Chordata; class Mammalia; order Rodentia; family Gliridae; genus Glis; species Glis glis. Next base: position 36,440 of record PVJS01000148.1, on the reverse strand, counting down.
GTTGGGGCACTCACACACAGCACCATTGGGGAGCTACCATCTTCTAACCTCAGGCACCAGGCCAATGTGTCCTTTCTATTCCCCAGAGAGAGAAAACGCACGAGCCACTGTTGCATACATTCAAGGCTGCCACACAGGAATATGGTTCCGGATGATGTCTGGCAGATGTGAAACCGAAACTATAAAGGAGGCGGCACACATCTGTAATCCCAGTACTTGGGAGGCTGAGGCAGGAGGAACTCAGGTTCAAGACCAGCCTCAGCGACTTAGTGAGACCCTGTTTCAAAGTAAAAAAATAAAATTGGGCTGGGAATGTAGCTCAGAGTTAGAACGCCCCTGGGTTCAATCCCCAGTAACAACACACACACACACACACACACACACACGCACACACACACACACACACACACACATTCTCTCTCTCTCTTTCTCTCTCTCTCTCTCTCTCTCTCTCTCTCGGACCAGTCAGTGATGGTACACATTAAACCTGAAGTGCCCAAGGCAGAAAGCAAGCCTAAGAATGATCATCACAAAGATGTTCACTAAATGAAGACTGAAAACCAGAATTTTTCTAGAAGAAAACCCAGAGCCTGAAAAAGAAGAGGAAGGTACAGTAGTAACACTGAAAACAGGGTGCATGTGGCTTAGATGAAACCTCTTATGGGACTCTATAGATAGACTGTCGTCATAACCTAGAGTCAGTCGGGTCTTTCTAAATGATGCCATCACGTCTGGATCTCATTACAGACTTCACACTCCACGGCAAGGTATGTTTCTCTTTAAGAGGCAATAACTACGCATTTGAAGGCAGGAGTTTCCTTTTTCATATTTTGCAGCCAGGTGATTTCATTCACCAAAGTTAAATAAATCAGTCACTTACAAAGTCATGTGGTCTAATTTAGCCCAGTCTCCTCAAGAAACTGTAGATATTAAATTCTGTCAAATGGTAGCTGGAAGTCACCTCTCCCTCCATGGAACTCCAGGACACTGGTCCCATGATGTGTGTAGTTGGTTGTGACCACAAACCAAACAGTCTTTGATTCTCCAGGGAGCGAAAAATTCATTTATTACTCTATAAGAATCCCTTCATTGAATTTTTCTTTGGATCAGTAGCACTTATCAGAAAACAAGGATACAGCTGCGCATGGTGGCATAGGCCTGTTATCCTAGTTCTTGGAAGGCTAAAACAGGAGGATTGCAGTTTTGAGGCCAACTTCAGCAACTTAATGAGATTCTCAACAGCCTAGCAAAACCCCGTTTAAAAACAAAAAAAAAAAAATAAAATAAAAAGGGCTGGGGGTGTACCTCAGAGATAGAATGCCCCTGGATTCAATCCCCAGTACCACAAAAAAAAAAGATACCACACCTGTCCTATAGTGACTTTCTTAAAAACTTCATCATCAAATATATGTAGAGAATAATTTGCTACTATCTTGTAAATTTACTACAGTCTGTGTTTGTTTTGCTTAGTTGTTAAATATGCACTTTCAGCCGAGCATGATGTCGCACGCTTGTAACCCCAATACTTGGGAGGCTGAGACAGGAGGTTCAGCGGGTTCTCAGCCAGCCTCAACAACTTAGCCAGGCCCTCCATAACTTAGTAAGACCCTGTTTCAAGAAAATAAAATAGGGCTGGGGTGTAGTTCAGAGGTAGAATTCCCCTGGGTTCAATGCCAATACCACACACACACAAAATAAATAAAAATGCACTTCCATACTTTTTTTCTGAAATTAAAGAATGATCCAGCCTCTCAAGTACTGGGATTATAGGTGTGTGCCACCATGCCCAGCTTACTTGTTTGTTTGTTTGTTTGTTTTTGTACTGGAGATTGAACCCAGGAGTATTCTACCTCTGAGCTACACCCCCATCCCTTTTTATTTATTATTTACTTTGAAAGAGTTTCACTTAATTTCACTAAGAAAAGACCCTCACTAAGTTTCTGAGGGTCTCGCTAAATTGCTGAGACCTCCAACCTATGATCCTCCTGTCTCAGTCTACCAAGTACTGGGATTACAGGCGTGAGCCACCACACCTGACAGAACACTCCTCTTTTTAGCAAAAGTTAGCAATTCAGAGTCAAGAAACTATCATTCGCTAGTAATGGAGGCTTCAATGACATGCTGCACTTTAAAAACTACCCAACTGTGCATTCCAGTGGAGAGATTTGCAGACCCTCAGCATTGCATTGCGACATTCAAAATAAGGGCTCAGGCTGCAGCTTGTATTGCTGGCTGGAAAGCAATGCCTCTTGTGGTGGTTTGGAAACAGGATTCTATTTCTGATTCCCAGACCACATGATGCTAAGGAAACCTTCAAAACCAGGGATGTTTTTCACCCAACTCCATGACAAAGTTCACAAGGGCCTCCATGGCAAATAACTGCAAACAGATTAGATAGAGCTTCTTTCCTTTCTCAAATCGTGAATAGTACTTACTTGCTATTACCATAATGAATTGAACTGGAAAATAAAACTATTTTTAGACTAGGAAGAGTGCAAATAAAAGACCATGACTCAAGCTCCAGTCCCCTGGTCTTCTTCATTCATTCAAAACATCATTACTGGCTTGAATATTCTTACCTGATCTGATGGCTTTCTGGGGCTCATTCCAGGTCTAAGAACGCTAAGTAGGTTTGCCAAATGAACCGAGAGCTCTCTATGACTTTTGCCTTAATTTCCTATAGGAGTGGGGGTGGAGGGATAGGCTGGAGCTCTGCTAAATAAATGACATCTAAAAGTGAAGGGTGAAAGCTGTCTTTCCTATTTATCAAGTGCACATTCAGAATAATATTTCGTCTTTTGAATTTGACTGACACATCCATTCCGTTGTTCCTTTCCAAAGCGGGTCCTGATGAAGTTCTACTGGAATTATTTTCATTCCAACCAAGTAGATATCCAAGATATATCCTTACAATTGAAGAAAGGAACTAATTCATTAAGACAATGACTAACACACATACGTGCCTTCCAAGGGCCCCTAAAATAAATATTTTCCGTAGAAAGCTGTGTTTTTCTACTTTAAAATTATTCCCAGCATTTGGCACAGGGCCAAGGCAATTCAGCAACTTTGCCATTTATAGCCAAGTTTAGGCTACGTTGCAGGGCACACAGACAACATCTGAAGACCAGAGAACCCATCTGAAGGTCTCTGCAGGAAGGGACTTTGTCTAACTAATGAGCTCCGTGAAAGTGAAACCCAGCTCACATGTTTGTCGGGGTGTACAGCCGGTAGAGCATTCAGCAGGAAAAACAAAAGGACAAATGAAAACATGCCACAGGCAACGGGAAATGACGTAGAGAGAAGACCATGACTTCTAAAAGGGGAACCCAAAAGATAAAATAAAAGGGTAACTGCTGATATACATGTCTACCTTCTTACTCCACTTGGGGGTACATGATGCCTGGGTGGCTAAATCTAGGGACGAGAGAAGGTGAAACTATCCGGCATTTGAGAAGCTGTCTACCTCCCAAGCAGAGGTAATCCAGTCATGGACCCAGAACATTCCTTCCCCCATCCAACTTAAGAAGGAGGTGTTAGCGGAAATAAATTAGCCTGAGACAATACTGAATTGTGTCAGGCTTCAAACAATAATGGAAACGGTAACACCCCTGCTGTCAAGAGCTCACAAACTGGTGAACAACACAGAAAATTACACAAGATAGTTGCCACGCTGTATGAAAACACCCGTTAGTGACACACACTCAGGGCCACAGAAGGCCAAAGAAGAGACAGGAAGGGATGGGGAGGGAGGATGGGACCTGGTCAACTTTTAGGTTAGGTCGTTTAAAATAAGGAAGAGAACCTAATCAGAAGCATCCAAGTACTACCTTCGAATAAAGTGAATATTCTCTACTTTTCTCAATATTACAGAGGCCTGGATTTTAACAGAAATTATTCTGCAAAGACAACACTGATCTTTTTCTTAATTCCTCCACCCCATCTTCTCCCTAAAAGAAAATAACCTCCAAACTTTTGTCCTAACTGCCAGTTTATAGGAAATACAGGGATGAGAGAAAACTGAATAGGAAACAAGCAATTCGAAGTATGCTCAAAGTGTACAGGCACAGTGGCGCACACCTGTAATCCCAGTACTTGGGAGGTTGAGACAGGAGGATCGCAGGTTTGAGGCCAGCCTCAGCAACTTAATGAGACCCTGTTTGAAAATGAAATGATAAAATAGTGCTGGCAGTGTAGCTCAGAAATAGAACACCCCTGGGTTCAATCCCAGTAACACAGATATTAAAAAAGAAGAAGTATTCTCAAAGTAGGCATTTCTTTCCTTTCTCTTTAAAGTCAAGTAGCCTGGTTGTCTGTCTGTCCATCCGTCCATCCGTCTCTCTCTCTCTCTCTCTCTCTCTCTCTCTCATAGTAGAGATTGAACCCAGGGGCATTCTACCTCCGAGGTACACCCCCAGCTCTTTTTATGTATTTGATTTGAAACAGGGTCGTACTAGGTTACTGAAAGTCTCACTAAGATGCTAAGGCATCTCAAACCTGTGATCCTCCTATCTCAGTCTCCCAAGTACTAGGATTATAGGCATGTGCCACAGTAGTCCGGCAGCCTGGTCTCTGTAAAAATTCAGTGTCATGTAAGAAGTGTGAGAGAACTGTTCTAGACTCTAAAATAAACATAAATGAGATTTCAGAGCCATGACATGCACTGCAGTGCATAAATACTAGCCAGGTCTTAGTTCAGGGAAAAAGTAAATCTCCATCAATAACATTTTTGAGATAATTAGAGAAATCTGAATATGGACTGGATATCAGATATCATGAAGTTATTAATTTTTATATTTGGCTATGTAAAAGAATGCCTTTATTTCTAAAAATGTTGAAGAATTTAGGGGTATCATAATGTCTGTTTAACCCAACTTACCTCAAATTGTTCAGAAAACACACACACACACAGATACAGCAAATGCAGTACAAGATTAACAATAAGTCTAGGTAGTGTGTGTGCAATGTGGTGTTCTTTCAATTTCTCAGTGTTTGAAATTTTTCATAATAAAAAGCTGGAGGAAGCCGAGGCATGGTGGTGCACGTTTATAATCCTAGTACTTGGGAGGCTGAGACAGGAGGATCGCAGGTTCGCGGCCAGCCTCAGCTACTTAGTGAGACCCTGTTTCAAAATAAAGAATAAAAAATAGGGCTGGGGGTGTAGCTCGGAGGTAGAATGCCCCTGAGTTCAATCTGCAAAAAAAAAAAAAAAAAAAGCTGGGAGAAGAGAAAAATGCTGCTAAGACATTGAACATATCAAAAGAAGGTATGTACATGTATGAGAAAACTTTTATAAAAGTGTGAACAGGAAAGTCATGTATGATTTACCATGTAACTAGCAAACACATTTAATCAGACTAATAGGTTACTTATTTATCTCTGAAAATTGCTACCACTTTCCGCATCTCAGATATATGGGCATTTTCTATTATAATCTCTCTGAGACTTACATTGTAAATAAAAAAATATTTTATGACTTCAGATGGCAGTGAAACTGTACGGTCCTGGTTTTCACGCTTTAGAGCACAGCATGTTGTAAACATCAACGACTCCAAGATAAGTCAATCGGGAAAGATCAAATAACTGGGTGTGTACAGTTCTATCAGATATACATGGCTGGATTTACCCACTAGGGAGAAATACAGCCTAGGGTTTGCACATTCCTCTGAGTTTCTCACATTAAATTATATTTAAATACCCATATAACACTAATAGACATAGTCCCACCATCCCTTAACTAGTCTGTGATTAAAATGAAACAGAAACCCTAAGATTAATTTCAGCAATTCAGAGAAAGAAACAGAGATTAGTAATTTCATACACTTTGTATAATAATGTAAGTGATAGATGTATTCTTACAGTCTCTCACAGCTTCCTCGAGCCACGTTAAGATTCTAATTTCAAGTTGATATTACCCCTGATATTAACAATAAAGTAGATTTGATTCAACTTTACACCAACAAAACCAATGACTTTGTGGGGGGGTGGTAGTGGGTATTGGACCCAAGGATGTTCTACCTCCAAGCTACACCCCAGCCTTATTTTATTTTATTTATTTATTTTTTTTTTTTTGCGGTACCGGGGATTGAACCCAGGGGAGTTTTACCTCCGTGCTACACCCCCGGCCCTATTTTTTATACTTTATTTTGAAACCGGGTCTCACGAAGTTGCGGAGGGCCTCACTAAGCTGAGGCTGGCCGCAAACCCAGATCCTCCAGTCTCTGCCTCCCAAGTACTGGGATTACAAGCGTGCGCCACCACGCCTGGCCTTATTTTATTTTTTTATTTTGAAACAGGGCCTCACTAAGTTGCTGAGGCTGGCCTCGAATCTGCAATCCTCCTGTCTCAGCCTCCCAAGTTCTGGGATTACAGGCAAGCACCACCATGCCTGGCTCTGATGGCATTTAATTAAGTCCACTTTGATATCCAAACTTCAAAAGTTTATCATAAAACAAGAATAGCAAGAATCTATTCTGAAATGTCTCTGATTCCTAACTAATCCTAACTGTTAAAGAAAGGATTTATTAAGAGATTCATTCATCAGTTTGGGACAATTAATTTATCTTGGGTGAAACACTTCCTCTTAGGCACACACAAGTTATTCCAATACCCTTCCTTATTTTCTTCTGATACTTCTAAATTGTCTCTCACATACTGCAAGGTGATGTATCAGAAGTGTTCTGAAATGCTGCCTAGTTCACCTTAATTCATTAGTACTGCAAAAAAAAAAAAAAGCTGGGAGAAGAGAAAAATGCTGGAACAGGAATTCTGTTCAAAAATCGATTCTCAAGCCTCGACATTTTTTTCACATAATCAGTATTACTATCACACACTCTATTTGTAATGCAACCTGTCATGTACTTGTAGAAGGCACAGGACAAATTAGAGAACAGTGTTTTCTTTCAAGGAATTTGCCTTTCCACTGGCTAAAGAATATGCCACATATAGAATCAAGAACAAAGTTGGCGCCTAAGGCACCCCCTCCACCCTTCTCTAGAATCAAGGTAATGAAGAGAAGAGGCTCCACCTTGAGGAGGCAGAGACCTTTGAATGCTGTCATTAGATCATTTACAACTCAAGCCACTTGGACTGCCAAAGAAAGGTCTAGACTTATTGAGCCTCTTCTAATATCTCTCATGAGTTGCTTGATCCTTAGCAAACCACAAAACATCCCAAGGGTCTGAGCTAGAAGCCACTACTGAGGTCATTTAGTGCCAACTCCTTGTCCTCATAAAGAAATTGAGACCCAGTGGGATTCGCTGTCTTCGCGGCCAAAGCTAAAATCAAATCCTGGATGAAATGAACCACATCTGTCCAAAATGTCTCATCATCCTTTTTACTAGAAGAGATCCAACGCTTGGGAAGAGGCCAAGATTCAGAAATCTACACATGCCAACAAGATATGCAGCGGCATATCCCAGGCCCCATCTTGACCCCCCACATTTACTGTTACAGCTCGGCATGAGTCCTGAACGCAGGGAGGGAACTCAATAAAAGTTAACTGAATGAGGGGGAAAAAATGAATGCTGCTGCTCTCAGCCTCACTCAGCTGTTCCTGGCTTTCAACCATGTGTGTCAGACAACCTTTGACCCTACCCATGGCCCTTCTACAAGACCTTCCTGGGAACAAGTACAGTGTTGAATTTAGCAAAATGTGCCATCTCTGTGGCCATGCCCACCCATCTTCCTTCCTGCCTATCAACCTTTCTTCCTCTCTTTCTTTTTTACAATCATTTATTTTGTGTCACCTAGCAGGCTTTGTCGTGTGTGTGTGTGTGTGTGTGTGTGTGTGTGTTGGTACTGGGGACTGAACCCAAAGGCATTCTACCTCTGAGCTATACACCCAGCCCTCTTTCAATTTTATTTTTTTGTTTTGAAACAGAGTCTCGTTAGGTTACTGACAGTCTAGCTAAGTTGCTGAGGTTGGTCTTGAACCTGCAATCCTCCTGTCTCAGCCTCCCAAGTACTGGGATTACAGGTGTGCACCACCAAGCCCAGAAAGACAGGCTTTTCCTAAAAGCTCTATTGGCTCTACTGGTACCGTGACCATGTTCCTGTTTCACAAGAGGCTGTGAAAAGAAGACAACATTCTTTGAAGGTGTTAAAACTCAAAAATGGAAAGTAAAAATAAGTTTTAAAGTGTGGTCCCCCCACCCCAATACTGGCCTCCTCTATGCCTAAGAATTGGGATGTTCCAAAACAAAGAAAACTCTAAAAACAAACACCTGCGAGACGCAACCCAATCTAAATATATGGTTTAGATTTTAAAAGGAAAAAAATTGACAAAGACTTAAACCACAGTCTTTGTGGTTTTCTCCTTCAGCTGGAAAGGATTTCTTAGTACTGCAATTACAGTTATTATACCTATGTTCTAGGGAAGGAAAAATGACAAAATTCATTCTGATTTCCAGCATATCCTGTTGTAACCAAAAAGAGAGAGAGATAAAACCTAAAGTGTGAAAATCACTTGCGTGAACTATAACATATAGGTAGATAAAGCAGATTCAGATCACACTCATGTCTACAAAATTGGTGCAAGTTAGAGAAGGGCAGAAGGCAGTCTTATTAAGAGTAGGAGAAACACGCATGTCAAGTGTTTTTAAAACATCTTACTTAGCAAGTAGACTCAAAATGTTTTCAAATATATGTCAGAAATACTACCAAGTCATTCCTACTCTTTTCCAAAACCTTACTGATCATGACAGAAAGACATCTGTTCATTTTAAAAGCTGGAAACGTTTCCAGTTACCTATATTAAAAAAAAAGTGCAGTTCCCTTAAAGAATTACTTCTTCTCAATTTCATTATTACCCCATAAATTTCCCTTTACTTTTCGGTAGTGAAACAAACAGAGAACTCTCTGCTCTTTTGTTGCTTAGTTATGTGGAAGCAGTCTGAGGAAAGAACTTTCACAGCTGACTCAAATACACCTCTCCATCAGTTCCCAATTGCCACGAAAATTCCATCCATATTTTATACATAGCTTCATCTCAGGGAGATCCACTTTTGTTCACAACAAGGAGTGCTTTATAAAATATTGTTAATGGATTCCACGTGGGTTCTTTTTTTTTGCGGTACCAGTGATTGAACCCGGGGGCGTTCTACCTCCCCGCTACACCCCCGGCCCTATTTTTTATACTTTATTTTGAAACCGGGTCTCATGAGGTTGCGGAGGGCCTCACTAAGTAGAGAGAGAGACAGGGAGAGAGAGAGAGAGAGAGAGAGAGAGAGCTGAGGCTGGCCGCGAACCCGGATCCTCCGGTCTCCGCCTCGCAAAGTACTGGGATTACAAGAGTGCGCCACCACGCCCGGCTTCCACGTGGGTTCTGAATATAAAACTATTACAGACAAAAATGGCATGTTAACATTAAGAAGTTAAAAAAAAACCTATTAAGTTCAGAGCCCTTAAAAAAAATCAAAGGGACAAAGCCTTAAGTACATGGAGATCCAGTTAAAAAGGCTAACAAGAGAAACACAGAGTGCAGGGACCATCACACTCAGATGGCAGCCGAAGGGCTCTGCACCACCCTGTGAAAGAGGAAAGGGCATGCGTCTTTGCAACATCAGCAACACAAGGTAGGCCACCCAGACTCGGGGCTGCAGAACTACTTACACTGCAACAACCAAGAGAACTAGTTGACTCTGGCATCTTAATCAATGCTCTTCAAACTTGAACGTGCACACAAGTCACCCGGGCCCTTATTAAAATGCAGACTCTGCCCCAAGAGGTCTGAGACGGGCCCGAGAGTCTGCATTTCTCATCAGCTCCCAGGTGATGTAAGTGTCCACGCACCATACCTCGGGTAATGTGCTCTTCCTACACGAAAAAGGGATTCATCTAGCATGCTAGGAGAAGGAATGAAGTAAACCCTGGAAGAAAACCACTACATAACTAAAATTAGGACTGTCCCAATGCAAATTGAAGTGTCTTAATTATTCCGTATCTTTAAGTACAAATCCTATTGCCTAGAATTTTAGTTATACATGCTTTGGAGAAAGTAATAGATTATTTTTTATAAACAAATGTAATGTCTTTCCAACTTTATGTGGTCTTTCTGATAGTTAAAATGCATTTCTAATTAAGGTGTGTGCAAGGTACTATATCTCCTGGGATACAGTAACCATAGTTCCCATAATTTTTTGCCTTTCTAAGCTAAATAGCTTGTTTCTTCCACCCTTCTTTGGATAACAAGGTTTTGATTTATTTCGCTATTTCCATTGTTTACTCCTAAAAATCATTGTGTTGCTCTATATGTGTCCCTCTCCTGGTTATTCTTTAAAAAGCTACACAATAGCAACATAATAACACCAGTTAGCATTTACTGGATGTGAACTGTCTATCAAGCACTGTGCCTTAGGTGGATTATCTCTCTGAAATCTTCTGCATCCCTGTGTCCTCCCCATTCTACAGAACAGGGAAATAGGGTCCAAAAAGATTTAAGAGACTTGCCCCAGGCCACACAGCTCGAAGATGGACCAGCCAGGATCTATATAAGAATGAGAAGACTTCTGAGGTTCACGTCCTCAACCAGTGCCCACACCACCTCTAAAACACACCTAGAAAATATTCTTCTAGCCAAGCGCAATGGCATATGCCTATGATCCTGATACTTGGGAAGCTGAGACCAGAGGATTGCAGGTTCAAGGCCAGCAGTGTGAGATAGTTTAGCATGACCCTGCTTCAAAATAAAACAGGGCTGGAGGTGTAGCTCAGATGCAAAACACTCCTGGGTTCAAAAGGAAAAAGAAGCCGGGTGTGTTGGCTCATGCCTGTAATCCCAGTACTTGGGAGGCTGAGACAGGAGGATTGTAGGTTCGAGGACAGCCTCAGCAAGTAGTGAGACTCATCAACCTAGTGAGACCCTGTTTCAAAACAAAAATAAAATAGGGCTGGGGATATAGCTCGGAGGTAGAATGCCCCTGAGTCCAATCCCTAGCACCATAAAAAAAAAAAAAAGGAGGGAAAGAGAAAGGGAGGGAAGGGAAGAAAAAAAAAGGGAAAGGAGGAAGGAAGGAAAATATCCTTTTATATGAAGGGAAAACACATTATATGAAAAGCAAGTTTCCTGACCTCAAGGAGTTTAAAATGTAGTTCGCTAAAGAAAGTGAAATTCCTTAGTTGAAACATTCCAGAGTTGGGCATGGTGGCGCATGCTTTTAATCCCAGTACTTGGGAGACTGAGACCAGAGAGGATCCGGGTTCGAGGCTAGCCTCAGCTACTTAGTGAGGCCCTCCGCAACTTCGTGAGACCCTGTTTCAAAATAAAGAACAAGAAATAGGGCTGGGGGTGTAGCTCGGAGGTAGAATGCCCCTGGGTTCAATCCTCAGTACCACAAAAAAAAGAAAGAAAGAAACATTCCCAAACAATACAAACACAAATAAATGATTAAGTTCAAAAAACTGCCTCATACTTCAGTCAGATCCAATCATATTGTTAACATTTCTTCTATTAAGTGGACGAGAAACCTAGGCAGTACGGCTCCTCTCCATCACCTAGAGTCTAAAAACTAGCTCACCTATCCAGGGGTGAAGAGAGTCAGGAGTCTGAAGCCAGCTTCAGAGCCTGTGTTAAGAGCGGCTTTCCATGTGACAGTGCGGAAGAATAGGTGTGCCTCAGACAGGGGACAAAGCTACACTACCACGTACCCAACCCGAGAGCTCCAGGGCAGGCTACATCATTGACGTAACTGGTCAAGACAAATGTCTTGGTGCAATGAATTTCACTCCTGTGGCCGGTGTTACCACTGGCTATGTCTTTAGCACTCAGAAACAAGGACTGTCAGTGCTCCAGCATGATCAAGGGTGGCCATGGCGATGCAGCAAACTTCACCCTTTCCTAGAACTTGATTAGAACTTGATTAGACTCAGTGGTGAGAACTTTGGAATTTCACTTTAAAAGGGGGTAGGGATGGGGAAGGGAGCTAGAATTGATTTATCCTGGTAGCAGTCAAAATTAAATAACTTCGTGTCAGAATTGAAAAACGTATCAAAGATACGAAGGTTTTCAGTTCTATGACATTAAGAGCCCTCCGTGGAGACTTTGTGGCAGAATATTCCTTGAGATTGCAGTATATAGAAGCTAGATGGTCTCTGGCATGGATGGAAGAGGATTTCTTGGGAACACATTTTGAAAAATGCACTATGTTCCTGGCTCCACCCTCCATCTGGTTGAATAGACCTGTCATCTGTTTCCTTCCTGAGAGCAAGTCTTTGTGGTGCATGGTGTTATGAGAGGTGGGGCAGGAGCCTTTATTCCTGAGCCGATATCCTCTGCAAAGTGCTTGGTAGCACTTACTGTCCAATTCCATCAAACAGCAACTGCTCATCCCATTAAGATGACCAAAAGACCCCAAAAGCCACAATGGGGTGTCTCATTGTTATCAGCCACTGGAAAGATGAAATGAACAACAGCAACAAAAAAGACAGCAATAGTTGTTTCCCTGTCGATGAGAAAGCCTGGTTACAAGGGTCCTTTGTGACTTACAGTGACATCGCATTTAGATTTTTAAAACTGTGAAAGCCCCTTGAAATAACCAGCCCTAAGCTAAGCCCTTTTGGATTACAGAAAGGAAGGGCAACTGATTATGGAATGCAGGGGAGGACAAAAAAGACAAGAGTATGTGGCTTAATAGAGTAGGATCCTGGTGGAGATAAGGGGACTAATCTGAAGGCCCAAGCCACCCTTGCTTGTGATTCCTGTCCCACCTTTTCTCAGTATAGTCACATGGTTAAGGGCATTAACTGGATGGAGTCAAGCTGATCGGGTTCAATGCCGGAAGGACCACTCCAACATCACCCACCCTGCAAGCTTCCAAATGTCATGATGGAGACGGCACATGAGCCCAGTTTGGCACAACAGTGATGCAGGACTGGGTTTTACTTTATTTCATTAATAAGGGCAATGTGTGACCTATTGGTGAAGCCCTCTAGAAGCTCACTCTGCGATGGAGCCATTAACAAAAGAATAAGTTTTAGCTACACACTTCCATAGGCAAAATGTCATTGAAATATTCCTCCTACTACTAGTAATAAAACTTTAATAATGACGGGAACCTAGAGTCAGCCAGACCTTGTGCATAAACTCCCTTCCCTAGAGCTTTATTAGAACGGACCCAGTACTGAAAACTTTGGAATTTCGACCACTTCCCTTTGTGTCAGTTCCTCTTTGTTCCCAAAGCTCCACCCTGCTTATATTACTGAGACTCCATTTAAGGACTTCCATCCTGATCTACTCCATGCCAGAAATGTCTCACAGGTAACAAGTTTCCCATTCGGTCCCTGCTAATTGTAGTCCATGTTACAGGATAAAGTATGACAAAAAAAAAAAAAGCAAAAAAGAAGGAAGGGACTTTCCTTTTAGTCTCACAAGAGATCACTATACAAGCTCTGCTGCAAAATGTTAAAATAAGCCTCCAATTCCACCGTTAGAGTCCCTGGAACAGAAAGCAGTGTGCACAACCCTCAGTCCTGGCACGGTAAGAAGACAGGGTTCTTTATGTTTGCAGTTTTGTTGCGGTCAGGGTAGGATGCACATTGCAAACTACCCTTGGAATGATTTCACATCTGCTTTCTAGCAACCCAGGATTCTGATTAAGTGAGGCCTCCTACAAGAAAAAGGAAAATAACTGAGCTCTTTTCACTATTATAGAACCTTCAACAGAGGTTACTGTCTGGTTATAATTTGATTACAAGTGATATAATTCATTTCATAACTCTTCCATTGAAAATAGTACCCTAGAGCTTTTTCAGAGCTAAGCTCATTAACAAACAAGAATGGGTCCAGCGGAACTTAATTTTTAAAAAAATTAGAGGCAGTAGGAGGGGGCCTGGGAGAGGAATAAGTGCTGTACAGAGTCCTCGAGCTAGAAACTCAAAACAAATGTTTCTGGCCAAATGCCTCTAGGTTTCCCTTGCAAGTCCTGCTTGATTGAGAGGTTTCACTTTATGAGCACTTTCCAAACCTGTCTATTTCAGGGAGAGAATGCAAGCCTTCTCAAATTTCTCTGAAGCCCCACAAAGTTAGCTTTACAGAGCTGGGGTTCTGACCACCAGGTCCCTCAGGCTTTAACATTTTAAATTGCCAGATGATAAACAATTTGACAGATGTTTCTGAAACAAGGTTTTTTTTTTTTAACTGACAATTATTTGGATGTTCACACTGTACCAGTGTGTCAGGAATAACGTCTCCAGCTGCTTTCCCATGAGTTCCAAGAAAGATAAACTCTGCAATGTATGGACAAGTGGAGACATGCAAAAAGACAATTTAGGAAAGAAACCAAAGACTATTTGATTATTGACATGTTATAATCTCTTTATTACCCCTATCATCAGATCCACAGTGATAACTCCAGAAAAAGAGCTGGTGACCCTACCACCTATCCAACTCAGCCCAAGAAGGATTCACATAGGGAAAAATAATCCTTTTTCCCTACTAGCTACTAAGTGGGCATACATGGAAATAAGCTTCTTAGGCAAAAAGACACACATTGATCTATCTAATATTGATTGACATCTTGCTCCACAGAGTTCTAAGACAGTGCATTTTTCATAAAGCAATTACTATTTATCTGATGAATTGAAAATATAATCACAGATGATTGTTGACTGAGTTTGAGTTACACTGCCATTCTGTGGGTCCCTATTGGGTGGCAATCCAGTCTCCAACCTTCTGTGATCAGAAGATGCCATGGTTGAGCATATTAATGGCCCTCCTGCTGAAACCCTGATCAACTGGACCGGGGTTTCAAAAGAAGCAGTTCTTTGGCATTATTTTGTGCTTATTCCAAGAACAATATACAAATCATCGAAAACGTAGCCCTCTCTCTGCACATAAGCCCCTCCACTTCACCCCACCAACACACACAATGGGGAAATACCCCAACGTTCTCCACGAAGGACGGAGCATTCACCAGCCTTAGGTTTTCCCTGAAGAGCAGGGAGGCTGCAGTCTGGCTGGACCAATTAAAAATCACAAATGAAATAAGAGGACGCCTCTCCCCTCCTCAGGAGGCTCCCCCAGAGTGTGCGTCCCTGTTCTGTCTGATATAAGGGCCACATTCTGTGTATCCAGTTCCCACGATGATAGTAGCATCTGACTCCCTAATTCTGATCTCTCCAAATCCAGCACCAGCTCACAGAGACCGCCCAGGCCACCGCACTGCATCTGCTCTCATGGGAGTCCAAAGGACCAGTGTATTATTTTTGGAGGGAATGCAGAGAATTGCAAAACAAGCACAGGCTATCCTAAAGGAGAATAGCATGGTACTTCTGGCTGAAATGCTGGTTCTTGCCATCCAGAAAGGCACTCTGAATGCATCCAATTGTTAATCAGAGGAGACAAAGGCTTTTTCTGTCTCTATGTTACCAGGCTTCAGCCTTCATAGTTTCCTCCAAATTTTAATGAGATCCTCCAGCTGCTATTAATGTGTCATCCGTCTGCCTGTGCAATGCACTAAAGGCAGCAATGTTTACACAAGGTGGCACCCAGGCCCTGGGCCCGTCGGGGACGCAGGCCACTGTCTGCATGGGAAGCTCCCAGGCTGGGCCACGGGGTATTAAGTCATGGAGACGTTCACCATGTGGGCGCCACAAAAGCACACATCCTTTCTGCTCTTCAGTTCGATTTGATTTTTTAAAAGCTCCCACAGCCAAGAGGTTTAAAATGAAAGCTTCCTCTACACACCTAATGCATCTTACCACTCTCAGATGCAAAGGGGCTGTCACGTTTGCATGTGGTTAGAAGGGATCAAATAAATACTCACCTTAGGTTTCTCTTCCAGCTTAAGGCAGAGACTGGATCTCTGCAAACTAAGAGCAAAGCTGGAAGGGGGTTCCCTTTCCTGTGCCTCCGCCCTTCTGCATCCACAGTGGCTGTGCCGCGGAGCAAAATCCAGCAGGACTTGGAGTCTCTGAGCAACAGGAGTGCTCAAGGTTTGTAATTTCTACTATCTCCTTCTCTCTTCCCTTCCTTCCTTCCTATTTCTTCTCTTATGCTTATATCTTAGTTACCAGGAAGCAGCTCACTAGCGATAGATAAACTGCTTGTAATGCATTCTACAATAAGGAACTCAACACTGTCACTCATTCTACACAAACATTGGTTGCTGTGTTGCCACCTATCATAATTCATTCATTTCATTCATTCATTCTTATAATTTCACATCTGCTCCCCGGGGGGACACCTGCTGTCTATCTCCTCCCCTTGAATGTGGGCTGGACCTGTGAGTATGATGGGATAGCACTATGATGATTATGTCATTTTATATGCCAAAGGGATTTTGCAAATGCAGTTAAGGCCTCCAATCAGTTGACTCTTGATCCTGGGTGGGCCTCCCTTAACCAGGCGATGCCTTTAAAAGGGGGACTGGGACCCACCCTGAAGTCAGAGATATTCTGCTGGCCTGGGAGAAAAAAGCCACCATGAGGTCTACAACCTAAAGGAATTGAATCAGGTCAATAACCTCGGAAGCTTGAATGAGGACAACTCCAAGCTTCAGATGAGAGCCAGGCCACACCTTGATTGTGAGACCCTGAGCAGAAGCTGTGCCCAGACTCTGACCTGCAGAAACTACAAGATAGATGTGTGTTGTCTTAAGCCACTGCTATAGTTTGGATCTTTTATGTTCCCCAAAGACCCATGTATTAAAGGTTTGGACAACACCAGCCTGTGGCACTAGTGGGAGGCAGTGGAATCTTTAAGAGGAGGGGCCTAGTGAGAGGAAGTTAGATCACTGGGGACATGCCGTTGAGGAAAACAGTAGAACCCCAGCTCCTTCCCTCCTGCCTGCCACAAGGTGAGCGGTTTCCTCTGCCACGTGCTCCCACCATGACTTGCTGGCTTGCCACAGGCCCAAAAGAGTCCACTGACCACAGACTGAGACCTCCGAAACTAGGAGCCAAAGTAAACCTTCCTTCCTTATAAGTTGTTTATCTCAGTATTTTGTCACAGTAATGGAAAGCTGACTAATACAGCCACTAAGTTTGCAGTGATTTCTACCATTGTGCTGGGATACTAGGGACAAATGGAGAAGTGCAATACAAGAGGGTGAATATGAGCCAGGCGTGGTGGCACACACTTGTAGTCCCAGTACTTGGGAGGCTGAGAGGAGGATCGCAGGTTCAAGGACAGCCTCGGCAACTTAGGGAGCCTCAGCAACTTAGTGAGACCCTGTTTCAAAATAAAAAATAAAATAGGGCTGGGGGTGTAGCTCAGAGGTAGAATGCCCCTGGGTTCAATCCCCACCATCACCACACCACAAAAAAAAAAAAAGAAGGTGAATATGATAAAGAGAAAAACACAATATTCTGTGGGACCACAGAAGGCAGCTGCTAATTCTGGCTGGGCAAAGTAGAGAATATCCAGAGAAGAAGTAAGTTTCTCCAACTTTTCGAAGCACACCCAAGTTGACATCACTTACGACTCAGAGCTCTAGTCAGCAATGGCCTGGGATCGGGTTCCAACCCTCCCTGGTCTCAACATGACGGACAATCAGCAGAAGGCATGCCATTATTTCTGTTGAATTCAGTAATAACTGACAACTTCAGTCAGGACTCCCAGTTGTCAGAAGGAAAAGCATTTAAATTGTTTCATTTGAGAATGCTAACAAGATTTATACTAACAACCTGAATTCTAGAGGAAAAAAAAACTTGGAAAAAGTCAGTCTCTTCTGGGCCCTGTCTACAAATAACACTAGTTATTAAAATATGCTGCCATGCATGGGAACCTTGCTAAATGTGCCTTTAGTCCCTCGTTTCTCAGGCTTGGGGTGCCACCTTAGAAGTCACGTGAACACAAGGTCCATGGCAAATGCCTAATGCAGCTGGCTTTTTCCTGGTCGCCAGCACGCCCTGGGCTGCCACTTTCTTTGGCCATAACAGCATGTGCTTAAGGAATGCTGACTAATTCCAACATTTGTCCCGGCAGAACACAGGGAAGTAAGTCTACTGCCAAAAATAAAAATGCATTCCAAAGCCAAATATTAGCTGCTCTCGGATGATGTACTATTGTCTTGCATCACTCTTGCGAGGCTTTTCTGCTTTATTGCTATTAATCATGTTTATTCCCGCTCCCTCTGGACTTCCCAATAGATCTTCTTCACTATTTTACAAGAAGCATGAGCTCAAGGGCTCAGGAGCCCGCCTCGCTCTCTTATTTCAGCCAAAAAGAACTTCTTACATGCATTGCAGGAAAAAGAGGAAAAGGAAGAGGAAAGGAAAGGAAGGGAGAGGAGGGGAAAAGGAAAGGGAGAGTAGGAAAGGGGGACAGAGGGGGGGGAGGGGAAAGAAAGAAGGGAGAGGAAAGAAGAGAGGAGAGGAACATGGAAACGTGATGTTCCTAAAATATAAACTGGATAATCATTTCTGTATTATTCAATTCCATTTAAATCCATCCATGAGCACACGTTGATCTCCAACTGTTTTCGAGGTACTGCCCAGGGTTGAAGTGTTGCTGACATCTATTCAACACAAGAAGCTGAAAAACACAAGCTCTGTGCAAGACTTTGAAAACCCAGTGAGGATTTTTACACATCAGAATGGAGACCACCCCACCCCCAACACACACACACACACACACACACACACCACACACACACACACACACACACACACACACACACACACACACTTATGTACAGCTTTTAGTTTGGCAGCTTTTAATTTATGCCCTAGGAATCGTTTGTGTGCATTACACATGCAAAGGAAAGCCCTCCCAAGCCCAGTTCTGTGGCTGGAACCACAAGTTCATAGCTAGAGTTCTTTATGTAGATAATCGTATTTTATTTATATTTTAGTTAGATAACCATCTTGTGGTTCTGTGAGTCACCCATACAATAGGCTATCTTCACCTTGTCTGAGTACATAGCGAGCTTAATCTCCACATATCCTGTGCAGAGAATAAGGCCCTGGGTGCTGGTGGATGGAGGCAGAGACCATCAGGGCAGCACCCTTCCAGCAGCTACCTGGTGGAACAGAACCAGGTAGAACAGGAACGGAAACAAAAATGGACGCTAATGAGGATTTCTACTTATTAAAAGAAAGTGGTTCTTGTCTATCAGGTATGTTTTAGCTCTTTTTTTTCATGTATCTCACTATCCACTGTCCAAAAGAACCTGCTATCCCAATATTCCAGAGTGTATTGATAAATATTTCATGTAAACCTCATCCAAAGACTAAGATGAAGCAGTATCTTTTTTATTAGTACAGCCAAAAACAAAAAGAAAACAGAACAAAGAAAATAATCCTGCTGGCTAAATTTATTTAAACAGATAAGGCAAAGATTAAGAAAAACCAATAAATATCCCATACACCAAGACAAACACACACACCCCAATACAAATTAATCCCAGGCAACCAAAAGTAAAAAAGTGAGTGTTTCATAATCAGTTTTAAGTTATAGTTTTAAAGACCTTTTAAATCATTTAAGTTCATTTACCTTCCTTTTAAAATCCTTAGAACATACACATAATTGTTTACATAGAGACAGATAATCGAGATGGAAATGCTTTAAGAAGTAGAAGGGGCCCACAATTTTTTTTTTTTTGGTACTGGGGATTGAACCCAGGGGCATTCTACCTCCGAGCTACACCCCCAGCCCTATTTTTTATTCATTATTTTGAAACAGGGTCTCACTAAGTTGCAGAGGGCCTCACTAAGTAGCTGAGGCTGGCCGCGAACCCAGATCCTTCGGTCTCAGCCTCCCAAGTACTGGAATTAAAAGCGTGCGCCACCATGCCCGGCTACAAATAATTATTTTAAGTCTTGACATGGACAAAGGGAAAAAGCCATCCTGCTCATCAGTCAACCACCTATCATGGTCTGAAGATGCAGCGTCTCCTGATTCTGCAATCCAGAGGAGTGCCACCTTCCCTCCTCGTCTGTCACTGAGCACCTTCCGTCCTTACAGATCTCTAGGTCTCTCCTCCACAGGACTCACAGGCCACTCCATTATGGCAAGACACCAGGCTTTGGTCACTGCTATCTACAAAGCATCCAGCATACAGCCTGGCATTCATTCATTCATTCATTTATTCATTCATTCATTGGTCCATCCATTTATGCATTTATTGACCTCAAATATTTACTAAACTCCTTTCATGGGCCAAGCACTGGCCTAAGAATTAGGCATACTAGTTACAAGAGAAAAGAGAAAACAAGGTCTCTCTCAGTATTCAATGATGGAAAGGGAGAATGATTATAAAGACACAAACAAATAAGCCAGAAACTAATAATAATAGCTAACATTTATTTGTCTCTCATATGAAAGGCACTGCTCTGGGCTCCTTGCACATTCAATTCCCCAAAGCCTGCTGAAACAGGTGCTATCTATTATCACTTCTATTTCACAAATCAGGAAACTAGAGCACACAGAGATTGTGCAACTTGCCCAAGGTCACCTGGCCAGTGGCTGGAGGCTCAGGAATGGTGGGGTGGTTCCAAGCCAATGGCCATCCTTGTCACTGCCAGTAACAGGCAGAAGGACAGCTCATGAGCAGCGTAATACACTGGATAATAAATATTTTTTGGGAGAATGAATGAATGAATGAATGAATGAAATAACACACTACTTATAGGTTTACAAAATATGGGTGTGAATTCAGAACTTACAAAAGCCTTTTGCAGTCTATGCAATGCCTCCCTTCCTCTCCACTCTACCTTCTGCACAAACCCACAAGTTAGGGAGTTTTGGGTGAGCTGTTCTAACTCTTTTTTTTTTTTTTTTGAGGTACTGGGGATTGAACCCAGGGGCATTCTACCTCTGGGCTACACTCCCAGCCCTAATTTTTATTCTTTATTTTGAAACAGGGTCTAAGTCGCGGAGGGCCTCACTAAGTAGCTGGAGCTCTGGCCATGAACCCCGACCCTCCTGTCTCAGCCTCCCAAGTACTGGGATTACAAGCATGCACCACCACGCCTGGCTCTGTTGAGCTGTTCTCTTTAGTCAATATAATGGAACTAATGATAAATATTTTTTCCAAACTGTTTCCCTCTCCATTAAGGATCACTACTCTGAGGTATTCGTATTACACATGCAGAATTTGCTTTTGGATTATTCTGCTCTCTGAGTAACATCCATTTCTCTGTTTCACTCACTCTTTTTATGTTTCATTAAGAGCTAAGACATGATGCATGCTAAATGATAGGTGTGGCTAAAAATTAAAGTCACAGGGCTTTAAAAAGTGTTGTAATAAGTCCCAGGATGGTTCAAACAATGAGATATATCTGGTCAAAGGACTACAGCTTTAGAGGAACTGCACCTGTTTCTCAGGCAGCCCGGGGCAGAGAATCAAAGTCTGCCCTTCAAAGAGCAGCGGGCTCCAGGCGGCATGGACAGCCCGGCGAGGGAGTCCACAGACACTGCCTGGGGTGGGGATGCAAGGAAGAGTGACCTCGCCCTGTGCTGGCAGACCAAGGGGATGCAAGACAGCTGTATCAGCTAAGAGATATGCCCCTAGACTAGTGACAGAGACAGATGCAAGTCCCCAGCATGGAAGGGGGCTGGGAACAGTGGAGACCCCTCCTCTCCAAAAATAGTTCACCCTGTGCGGCCATCACAGTTCGAAAACCAACTACTAGCAATGACACACACACACACACACACACACACACACACACACATGCGCGCACGCGCGTGCACGGGCTGTGTACTTAGAACCTGTTACTTTAACCATCACAGTAACCCTGTAAAATATGTGTATTATTACTTATATTTACAGATGAGAAGTGAGAGGTTCGGAGAGGTGCCTGAATTACCCCAAATGACTCATCTAGTAAGTGACAGAGTCATAACTGGACCTCCATCTGTTGGACTCCAAGGCCATTAACTTGGAGCTATGGTGGTTTTAAACCTCATGGACAGTCACGACGAGTAAGGAATATAGCCAGTGGACAAAGTTCCATGATGACTTGAGCACTTTGGCATTCCACCATCCTGAGACAGCATTCACATCAAGCACAGCTCTAGAAAGCTTTACGGCCTTTGGAAATGGTATGCCTGGCCCACTTTGGGATGCACGTGGCTAGCTCTTCTCCAGTTACTGAGAGCACAGAGGCAATGTGTAGAAGACGGAGTGGGAGCCCATCATCCCTGGAATCTCTGGCTCTCACGCAGACATTCAATGCTGCAAACACCGCTGACAACTGTTCTCTTGGCACACAGCTCCCACAACAGAAACACTCTGCTGATAAAAATGAAAATGGAGGGCATATTCCAATGAAACCGCACTTGAGGCAGGCCTGGCCTTTCACTGCACAGAGTGGCCTGTACTAACAGCCAAGTAGCACCAATAGCAAGATGCACAGGAGTTAGAGTACACGGTGTTCTAATCACCAAAATTCTAACATATCATCACATATTTTTAAGAACATAAAGGAGCTCCATTTTGTATAGGTACGGGTTTTTGAAATAGTAAATTACCCTACAGAATAAGCTCTAAGCTGGGCATGGTGGTCCATGCTTGTAATCCCAGTACTTGGGAAGCTGAAACAGGTTTGTGGCCAGCCTCAGCAACTTAGTGAGATCCTCTACAATTTAGTGAGACCCTGTTTCAAAATAAAAAATAAAATAGGGCTGGGGGTGTAGCTCAGAGGTAGAATGCCCCTGGGGTTCAATCCTAAATACAAAAAAAGAATGTGCTCTATAATAAATTGCAGTTACCTCCAAATCCACCAGTGAAGGGCCCAGGGCAACCAGCCATCACCTTTTACTTCTGTACCCAAGAAGGAGTGGAGAAATCTGCTGACTAGAGTAGGTTAACAATGCAGCAACTCAAATATCTAAACAAGGATAAGGAGTCATCTTCTCCCCTCTTTTAATTTTGGACACTTCTCCACTATAGTAAAAGTATACAGTAAATCTTTCCAAAGGCTAACAAGAAATGCTGTGGCTGCTGCACATTCAATTACCTGCCAAACCTTGTCTTTGTCTCTCCTAAAAATCCAACCTTCTTTATGGGTTCTACTCTTCCCAACTGGAATATGCCTTCCAGGCTAATGCTTCTAACAGAATAAAAGAAGCCTTTGGTTTTTTCGACCAGCCTGTAACTAATTGGAAAGTTTCACTAATGTCTAGCCCTTTGCTTAGCCCTGCAGAGACTAAAGAAAAAATAATAATAATAAGGAGTTTCTCCTGTATGCAGGGAGGTATCACTTGGGACCGAAGCTCTGATTTAATTTGGATCCCTCCATTTATCAGCTCTGTGACCTTAAGTTAATTATTTAAACAGAGCTGCAGTTTTTTGTAGATCATGATATCTAACTATGAGCATTAGGGCAAGGGTCATGGGAGGTAACATGCTAAGCCACCTCCGCCACAGGCTGGGAAAGGCTCAGCACGGGCCAGTCTCCATCCCTCTTCTCCTGACCAGTTGCAGGGAGTCAACAAAGAGGAGTCGAACGGGATTTGGATCTTTCCTCTCCACTTAGTAGCTATGTGATCAATCTTAGGCACTTCTCTCTGTGTCTGAATTTTCTAATTTTAAAGACAGGAAGACAAACCTATGCTTCCTAAAATTGTTTGGGGGATTAAATGAGACAGGCACAATATCTGACTTAATAAATAAAAGTAATGTTATTATTTTTACTAAATGGAAAAGAAAGACATGAAATGAAAGAACCCCCAAGGATCAACTCAATCACTGTAATCTGCCAGCTACAGACCATAAACTGGAGGGGAAGGGTGGGGTAGAAGGCTGGGGTTTGGGGCATCCCAGCAGCAGCAGGAGCTGAATTTTTTTTTTTTTTTTTTTTTTTTGGTGCTGGGATTGAACCCAGAGGCATTCTACCTCTGAGCTACACCCCCAGCCCTATTTTATTTTTTTATTTGGAAACGGGGTCTCGTTAAGTAGCAGAGGGCCTCACTAAATTGCTGAGGCTGTGGCTGAGAACATGCAATCCTCATGTCTCAGCCTCCCAAGTACTGGGATTACAAGCATGCGCCACCACGTCCAGAGGAGCTGAGGTTTTGAGAGGACTGACAGACACTGGAGAACGTGGGGGGTTTTGTTGTTTTGTTTTCTGTTCTGTTCAATTTGGCAAGTGCAGAAGAAAAGGCACCTTCAAAGACGAAGTGGAGGCCCTTAACCTGGAACAATGGGGTTTTAAAGGGGAGGCAGCAGGAGCCAGAGAGACCATGAGGAAGGCAAGAGGAAACCCCAGAAGATTAAGCAGGGTGGTGCCAGATTCCAGAGGCCCTAGAGATTACTGGCACGCAGCTGAGCCTGGGTGGGCAGGCAGGAGAGAGCCGTGGGGGGGTCTAGGTGGGGGTGTGCCGCGTCACAGCTGTGGTTTAGGAAGTTGGAGGTCATAGGCCACATAACACAGGACACAAGCAAGGGAACTAGCCAAAGGGCTGCACTTTCCACAGCAAAGGGCAGATCACAAAGACAGGCCACTTGATAAGAAAAGAGGTTCATGTTTCAGAGCCAGAGTTCAAACCCTGCTCCTCCACTTCTCCATGGGGCTCCTGAGAAAGTTATTCCACACCTATGAGCCTCAGTTCTGCAAGGGAAGAAATTTAAGACTAGGGGGCGGGAGTGAGATCACATCTGCAGTGTCTGGCATTCAGCAGGTGCGCAGCCACAACACATGCTCTTTAGCCTCGGACTCCGTTAGCTAGCATCATCCCAGTGGTCCTAGGACATTCGGCTTAGCATCAGTGTTTTCCTACAATAAATTAAATGTCACTAAACAAAATTAGAATTTTATGAGTAAGCCGGGTGTTGTGGTGCATGCTTGTAATCCCAGCACTTGGGAGGCTGAGACAGAAGGATCACAAGTTCAAAGCCAGCCTCAGCAATTTAGCGAGGCTCTCGGCAATTTAGTGAGACCCTGTTTCCAAATAAGAAATAAAATCAGGCTGGAGTGTAGTTTGGAGGTAGAATGCCTCTGGGTTCAATCCCCAGTACAAAAAAAAAAAAAAAAAGAAGAAGGAGGAGGAGGAGGAGGAGAAGAAGAAGGAGAAGAATTTTATAAGAATACACAAACAGCATTCATAAGCTATTTCAAACTAAAGAAAACGAAGCCAGCCAGGCATGGTGGCACACACTTGTAATCCCAGTACTTGGGAGGCTGAGACAGGAGGATCACTGGTTCGCGGCCAGCCTAAGCTACTTAGTGAGACCCTCCACAACTTAGTGAGACCCTGTTTCAAAATAAAGAATAAAAAGTAGGGCTGGGGGTGGAGCTCAGAGGTAAAATACCCCTGAATTCAATCTCCAGTACCGCAAAAAAAAGAAAAGAAAACGAAGCCAGAGCCGGGTGTGGTGGCGCACACTTGCAATATCCCAGTACTTGCGAAGCTGAGACCGGAGGATCCGGGTTTGCGGCCAGCCTCAGCTACTTAGTGAGGCCCTCCACAACTTAGCGAGACCCTGTTTCAAAATAAAGGATAAAAAATAGGGCTGGGGGTGTAGCTTGGAGGTAGAATGTCCCTGGGTTCAATCCCCAGTACCGCAAAAAAAAAAAAAAAGAAAAGAAAAGAAAAAAAGAAAAAAAAGAAAAGAAAAGAAAGCCAGGTATGATGGCACACACCTGGCATCCTAGTACTTGGGAGGCTGATACAGGAAGATTGCAGGTTCGAGGACAGCCTCAGCAAGTAATGAGACTCTCAACAATTTAACAAGACCCTGTTTCAAAATGAAAAATAAAACAGGGCTGGGGATATAGCTCGGAGGTCCCTGGGTTCAATCCCCAGTACAAGAAAGGAAGGAAGGAAAGAATCTGTCCACTAAACTGCAAGTATGATTCTCCTAAATGTAGGCATTGATTCAGCTATAGAGCTCCAGTTGTCAATTGGGAATCAGCAGCAGGCAGAGCCAAAATAGTATTGGAAATGTTCTACATTTTAAGCTGGACAGTGCAAACATGGGTGTATTTTTAGTCTAGTTTATCAAGGCATGATCTACATACAATAAAATGCACCCATTTAAAGTATGTAGTTCTGGTAAATGTGTATGGGGTGTGTACTCATCTTTACAACATGACAAAGAACACTGCCATTACCCTCAGCCCCCTTTTCTGGACAATCGCCTCCCAACCTCCAGCCCCGGCTTTCTATTTGTTTTCTGTCACTATGTCTGTTTGGGTTTTTTGTTTTTTTGTTTGTTTGTTTGTTTGTTTGTTTTATTGAGTTTTGTTTGTTGGTTTTTCTGCGTGTGTGTGTTTGTGTATGTGTGTGTGTGTGTGTGTGTGTGTGTGTGTGTGTGTGTGTGTTTCTTTTTTGGTACCGAGGGTTGAACCCAGGACATTCTATCTCCAAGCTACACCCCCAGCCACCCCCAGCAGTTTTTAGTTTTTATTTTGAAACAAGGTCTTGCCAAGTTGCTGAGGGTCTCTCTAAGTTGCTGAAATTGGCCTCGAACCTATGATCCTCCTGTCTCCGCCTCCCAAGTACTAGGATTACAGGCATGTGTTATCACGCCCGACTACTATGTCTATTTTATTTTGATTATTTAAATCATGTCTACATGGTACATAGACTCCCTTGTATATATTTGATATTTCATAGTTTTAAAATCAATGTTATATTTTGCCAACTAAAACTAACAATAAGTGCCAAAGACCACACAAGAAACTGAGGGTTTCTTGGCAGGAAAGTTAAAAAGATAAATCAGCCAAGTACTGTAATTCCTTCAAAGGACAGCACTATGGGCAGCTGACAAAGATGACCAGGATATCCTGGTCCAATTCAGGATCTGATCTGACAAAACTTGCTGGCAGACATGGAAAAGTCACTTCACTTGTCTCTGTATCAATTTATTTTTAAAAGATGGTATCTACCATCCACCGTGTCCCACATGTGTGAATGACCATTATCCATATCGGGATATGTTAAAAGGGGGTGCTATTATTAATTGGGCCAGGGCAAAAGATATAAACCCAGTCTGTCCATGACCAACCTGGAGGACTAGGATCACCGCCACTCATAAGCATCCTCTAAGAGTTCTGACTGATGTCCACAATCACCTCCTGTTCTCTCAGTAAGTGAAAGAGTGTTGCATAGACCTGTGCAGAATGATGCATCTGAAAGCTGAGATATTTATCCAAAGGTGATGGGGCTCATGCAATCCAATCTACCATGTGGTGTTAAGAAATGACAAGCCGGCTGCCCAAGGAGAGAAACGGTCTGATACACAGAGACACCAGAGAGAACACACACTGTAACTATGAACCACTTCAGAAAGATGAGGCTGCCTGACTTCGCTGGGCTCCACTGTCTTTGTCACTCACCCTCCTCGGAGGCAGACATTAAGGGCTCTATTAGGGCATGTTACCTCAGACTTCCTACTGTGCAAACTTCATATTGAAATACCCAGTTTTCATCAACATACTGATTCCAAGGAAGTAGCCTGGGGAGGAGGATGGGGATGGGAATAGGGCAAAAGCAATCTTCACAGTTGCCAACTTAGTCTTCTAAAACAGGTCAGATTTAGGCACATTCACACTCATGAAGAGATAGCATAGCAACTTCGAAAGTACTGCAGGAGCCAGGAGTGGTGGTGCACGCTTTGTAACCCCAGTACTTGGGAGGCTGAGACTGGAGGATCCAGGATCGCGGCCAGCCTCAGCTACTTAGTGAGGCCCTCCACAACTTAGTGAGACCCTGTTTCAAAATAAAGAATAAAAATAGGGTTGGGGGTGTAGCTCGGAGGTAGAATGCCCCTGGGTTGAATCTCCAGTACCGCAAATAAAAAAAAGGAAGTACTGCAGGTACAAGAAATCATTAATTGTAAATACGTGATCAAAGCAGAGTTAACAGTTTATATCACAAGTCTGTAACTACTGGGATGACTGATACAACCAAAATCCGTTTGGATTTATACAGGCTTTCTAAAGACAAAAATATGTTTAAGTACCTCAAATTGCATGCACAGAATATATTATCCACACCTCCAAGGAAACTGCACAACAAAAGATCTATTTGTCTCCAATTGCACAATCAGATTCCTTTAGAAAGATTCAAATTACATGTTAGCAAAACATTTTGGTCTTTAGCCACAATCTTGTGCTGCCTTGCTATTTTATTTATAAGATTTTAAAAGCAAATTAATGAATGTATTGAATAAAACACATTCTTAGAAATCAAATCAATAGTTCTTATGACTCAATAAGACAACTTTTAGAAAGTAATCACTTTCATTACAGAGAGAATATTCTAGAAAGTAAACTTCTTGGTCTTTTACCCAAGGGCTACTTATTTTTCATTGGAGAGAATGAAACCTAGTAAAATGTCAATGGACTGTTTCATTAAATTATGTATTATAAAGTCGAATAAGAAAAGTTTATACCCAAACTAAAAACCTGAATGCCTAGCTACATTTTTTTTGTACTGGCATCTTTAGGGTGATGCTGAACTACCACTATTTTAATGAAATAACTTCTGATTAAAGCTCAAAATGAAGGGCGAATACCATAAAACAATGAGAAAGAGATAGGTTGGAATCTTTACATTTACTCCTGGATCTCTGCCTCCTCCTAGACATTCCTTCACTTTTTATAGAAGTGTTTGATGTACATCTTCAGAGCAGCTGCCAAGAACATAAAAAGATTCACAAATTGGTTTTTGCCAACAGCCTGAAAAAAGTGAATGATGTCTTTTCTCCAATCTGGAAGAGCCTTTGATCAATGGCAGGACTCTTACAGAAGGTGGAGAGATGCGCCCACCTGCCCTCCTTCCCACCTCTCCAATCCTGAGGACAAAGTGAGAGCCAGTCCCATCACCCCCTGACCCGAACACAAACATGGCCCAGGCATACGGCTCCCCTCCTCCACTGTGAGAATCCTGAACTCAGTCTCTATCAGATTTGCTCCCCTCTGGATTTCTTTGCCCTGGTAAACATCAAACCAGACCTAAGAACACTGTTAAATAGGGGAATGAATTGAAAAAAGCATGAAAGCTCAGAAGACGTGCTCCTGACTCAAGCAGACCAGCAGCACAACCCACGGGGAAGCCTCTTCACCATCCAGTGTCACCTGTCATGTGGAATAATAATTACTGCCTGCTTACCATGCTCCCAAGACTGTCAAAAGAACAGAAATGACACCCACACACACACACAGAGATGTACACCCAAGCTTTCTGGAGGTTGGGATTATTTGGTTAATGTCACAATATTTCTAGGAAGTTCATCTTTCTATGCCTTACAAGATTGAACATCTTTTCTAAAGATATGGAGTCTCTCCTATGAATGCCCAAATTGGTGCCAGGCTTTGACCTAAGAACTTGGCATATATAATTCACTCAGCTATTTCACACAGTACTCCCGTGACCACTATCCCCCGTATTATGTTGCACAGGGAAGTAAAGGACTTGCCATGCCCTGTTGGGGCCACGATGAAGCCCCAACCACCGTCTATGCTCTTAGCCACTACGCTACTGATATGCTCACATCTTCCAATGTTTTATTTGATTGAAGAAAACCATGCCACATAACCCCATGGGAATCAATGACAGAACGTGGCTTCTGTCAGTCACTCAGACCTGCTTGGGGTACTATTGTGCCAGACCTTATGAACCAATACAAGCACTGGGCTGTAAAGAGCATTTTTGCTTTTAACAAATTACAAACTCAAGCTTCAGAGCAATTCAGTAACTTGCCTCTGATTCTAAAATTAATAGACTGGAGCTGGGCGTGGTGGCACACGCCTACAATCCCAGTACTTGGGAGGCTGAGACCAGCCTCAGCAATGTAGTAAAACTCTCAGCAACCTAGTAAAGCCCTGCTTCAAAATAAAAATAAAGGCTGGGGGTGTAGCTTGGAGGTAGGATGCCCCCAGGTTCAATCTTCAATCCTGAGTACAACAAAAAAACTGAATAGATTGGGAAATAATATATAACAAATGAAAAATTAGGTCAGGGAGGGTCTAAATTCTGGCTGTCCCCCTCAGGTGGATAGCTCCTGGACCTGCTCCTCCCTGAACAATGGTCTCTCTGAGTCCCATAGCCCACCTCTGAGGAACCCTGACTTGTGCCAACCCTGGCTTCCCACACAGTGCAGAGGGACACGCAGCTGATGGGCCCACTGACCAAGGGGCCTGGGAAAGAGGTGGGAAACCTCTGGCCCCTGGTGGGAGAGAAGACCCTCCAGAGGCAGGAGCCTCATTCACAGACTGAGATCCACTTCTCCAGATTCAAGGTATCATATCAGAACTGAAGCTGCATTTGTCCAAAGAAACAATAAGAACCTGCCATTAACACAAAGACCCACGTCTGCTAGGGTTAACAGGGCCTTCCTGCCTTGCGGGGACCAAACCACCAGTTATTACATTATTTCCGCAGGAAAATGTCTTCCCAGTTCTAAAACAAAAGTCACTATGACAGACCTTGGTGGCCTCCGGTTTGAGTTAGGGGTTGCCCAACAAGAGTGTTTAGTGCTTGGAATCCAGTTTACAAAGAGCCCATGTACATCCCCCAAACCACAGGCAGTAAAATCCTGAACATGTTCATTCTGTAACTACTGTTAGTCTTCTGTCTGATCCTTCCCATCTTTGGACCACATGTTATTAAAGGTTCTACAGAGTTTTTTGTTCTCTGGGGGGCCTGTTGCACAGCTGGTCTGGTTGAGTTTGACCTGAGAAGTCTACAGAGGGAGGGAGGTCTCCCCTCCAGCCAGTGTAAGATGCTGGCTCCACAGAAGCAGACTCTTAATATGAGGCCCTGAGACTCTGCCTGGGTTCTGGTACCTGCCACTCTGCTATGTGTCTATGGCCAAATTAATAAGCTCCATGGGTCTCAGTGTCCTCAGTAACTAAATGAGGAAGAGATATGAATAGATAGTTTCTAGGTTTCTAAACTCCCTCTTCAGATCTTAAAAGAGGTTACAGTAGGTCACATGGGTGAATCCTAATCCAATATGACTGGTGTCCTTACAAGAAGAGAAAACTTGGACTCGCAGAGACACCAGGGATGTGTGTACACAGATAAAAGGCCACATAAAGACACACGAAGACGATGACCTTGTACAAGCCAAAGGAGAGAAGTCAAAGCTGCCAGCACTTTGACCTTGGACTTCCAGTCTCCAGAACTGTGAGAAAACCAATTTCTGTTGAGTCTGTGGAATGATGTTATGGCAGCCCTAGCTGCCATAAAGTGGGAAATGCTGAAAAATAAAAAAGCACAGGGTGAAAAAAATAAGGTCAGCCCAGGAAGATGACAGCAGATCACCTAAATGTGCACAAGCAGGGCTTGGCTTCGTGGTGCATCCAAGAGAATGGATGAAAAGTGCAGCGACTAAGAGTAGGAAAGAGGAGACAGGTAAACACTGATGCTTATCTGGCACTTTCTGTGTTAGACATGGAGGCACATATAAAAATCCAGAAGAGTTCCTGTCTAGCCAGATCTCCAGCCAGTGAAGGAAGAAAACGCATAGCAGTTCCCCCCTTTATGTCCCAACACCCCTGGTGGATGCCTGAAAACATGGATAGTACTGACACCTATATATGCCGTTTCTTCCAATGCATGCATACCTATGATAATGTTTCATTACAAATTAGGCACAGTAAGAAATTAATAAAATAGCTAACAAAAAAATAGGATAACTCTAACAATATACTATAATAATGGTAGCTGTCTCTCTCTCGTCTTCCTCTCTCCCTCTCTAAAAATATCTTAGTGTACTGTACTCACCCTTCTTCTTGTGATGAAGTGAGATGATACAGTGCCCACCGGATGAGATGAAATGAAATGAATGACACAGACACTGTGATGTTGCCTTAGGCTACTACATAAGGGCTACTTGAACGTACGCACTGCCATACTGCGTTAATCCATCTGGTAACAGAAATGGCTACTAAGTGACTAACGGGTGGATATCATGCAGATCATGTATATGTTGGACAAAGGGATGATTCATGGTCCAGGTGGGATGGGGCAGGATCCCATTAGAGTTCATCACACTTCTCAGAACAGCACGCAATTTAAAACATTAATTGTTTCTGGAATTTTCCATTTAATATTTTTGGACTGCAGATGATTGCAGGTTCCTGAAACCATAAGTTAACTGAAACCATGGAAAGCAAAACCATGCATAAGGCAGAACTACTGTACCAAAAGAAGAAGGTCACAAAAAAAAGACACCTTGGGGCCATGCATGATTCAGTACTGAGATGTGCTAGGAGAGGCTCACAGGAAGGCTATTTTGAGCAGGCCTGGGACTGGGTAAATGAGAGTGGGGTAAGCAGAATCTAACAGGGCAGTGAGGAATGGGGACATCAGGTAAAGGACTTGGGAAAGCAAAAATGAAGATGATCTCAAGGAAGGGAAGCCAAACAGCCTGCTGATGGTGCTATCTTTAAATTGTCACTGTTGCCTAGAGATAAAGTAAATCAAATCTGAGCTAAGCTAACTGGACCAGGTTGGATATATTGGTTCTATTCCTCATGCTGCACAGCACTAACATCAAAAATAGGGAAGAATATTAGAGGAACACATCATGTAGCAAAACTGTATAACTGCACTGCAGGGGTCAGCTGTCAAAAGCAAGGCCATGTGGTTTTTAAAAAAACCAAGATGGCAGCCTCTTCTGTCTATTCATGGAGAACAGTAAAGAGGAAATTAAGGAATCACTAAGCTGGAGGGTTCCTGCCCTTTTCCTCTCATACCCTCCTCAGGTCCCCTCTAGCAGAGAGACAGGGGAAAACAACAGAAAGAAGAAAAATAAATATCAGGAAGATCCCACAATAAGATAACCCACCCTTGATCACTTAAAAACGGTCTCTAAGGATTTCACGTAGGATGTGTGGAGCTGCCTCAGCATCGAAATCATATGAACACAAGAGCAATAATTTCTTATTAAGCAAGAAAAATAAAAGTACTTCTGCTATGGAAATCAAACGATCTTGTTACTCTCTGATTTTTTCCCCCTCAACTACATCCTCATTTATGGCCAGCAAAGGAGGATATGGTTGGGAAAAACTATGAACACACATAGAAATCTAACTAAAAAGGCATGTCCCTTCTCTTCCTTCTCTTGCATTGCTGGAGAAAGCAAGAGAAGCCAAATTCTCACAGTTCATCAACTTTCTGTTCATGTAAACAATTTCACTTTATTTTTGAATTACTTTATGGGAACAGATGGTTTCCAAATGTAGTATTCTTTACTATTGTATATGGAAGCAGTATCACTAAACTCTTAAGAGGAAGAATAACACAGGCATTCTTCACGCTTGAGTCTATTTCGGTAGGCCTCATTTTCCTAAACTAAGAGTTAGAATTCTGACTTCTTTTTTTATTTTCTTGCACAGTTTTTTTTAACAGTTCACATCACACACACACACACATACACACACACACAGCAAATACACACACTATCATAGCAAATCTCTGATGCAAAAAAAACCTTTTATGCAGCAGAAGGATAGAAATGATAGAAGCTAGGCTTCCTATGAGTTATGCCTAAATAATCAGCTATGTAAATATAGTTGAATTTTGTATCTTACTCCTGAAAGCTTTTATGATAGATTATAATTTTATTACTTGAAATAATAACTACAAAATAATCATGGCAAAAACAATATCCACCAACATACATGCTATTCTTTCTCATTGCTTGCATCATGGGCTACTTTATCGAAAAGGCAAGAGTTTTTTCATGCTTCTGGAATAATGCCATACAACTGCAGGCTGGGAAACCTCTGGGAATTTTTGGCTTGTGTCAGTCTATAAAAGGACAGCCCAAGGTTTGGCCTTCATCACTGAAATTATATGATTATACTAGATAGTTTGTTGATCCCTTAACATCTTATTTGATCTTTGGTGGGTGGGTGTTAGGCCAAAATTTGGTGCACCCTACCATTTAACAATTTTTATTTCAGTTATTGACTCTAAATCTCCTTGATCCTAGCACTTGACACAATCATTGAAAGAGTTCACAAATTGGTGGAATTACCACATCTAAGCCCAGGCCAGTGGCGCCTGATATCTCTCTGAGGCTGAAGTTCAATTTTCCAAAAAGCTGAAGGAAATCCGGAAAATAGCCTCACAAACAGGTTTTTATGAGGCTTAGACAAAAGCTCAAGTGTTCTGGCCTAATGAATCCATAACCACCATAAGTACAGTTACCAGCATTTCTGCCATTTAATGTATTAAATCTCTGGAAAAGCACACATAATATAACACCTGGGGGAGATATTAAGGGTAAATAAACGCTGCCCAGCTTAAATATTTTTTTAAAAGACTTTCTATATATAAAAAAAGGAGGGGGATAGGAAAGTATACAAAAAAGAAGGAACAACTTATGTTTAAAAAGCAATGACAACATTGAATAAGAGGATAGAAAAAGTCTATGTATACACCAGAAGGATAGCAAGGGCAAGAAAAAAAAAAAACAAACAGATTTCTGAATTGATCAATATCAACATGGGTTTCAAAAGGTATCTGTTTTTTAAAGAATCACTAAATTGCAGCACAGAAAAAAAAATTTCTTTTTTGCGGTACCGGGGATTGAACCCAGGGGCGTTCTACCTCCGAGCTACACCCCCGGCCTATTTTTTATCCTTTATTTTGAAACCGGGTCTCACGAAGTTGCGGAGGGCCTCACTAAGTAGCTGAGGCTAGCCACGAACCCGGATCCTCTGGTCTCAGCCTCCCAAGTACTGGGATTACAAGTGTGCACCACCACGCCTGGCTACAGAAAAATTCGATTTGCTTCAGCAACTCAGAAAAACTCTTAGGCCAATAATTGAAATAAAAATTGTTAAATGGTAGGGTGCACCAAATTTTGGCCTAAGATAGATCCACCAAAAATCAAATAAGATGTTAAGTAACCAACAAACTATCTAGTAGAATCATTTTAATGATAAAGGTCAAACCCTGTGTTGTTCTTTTACGAACTTCTATAAATTTTTGGCCCAAATGAAAAATTCCCCAGGTTTCCTGGCTTATCATGGTATCTATTATTCTAGAAGCATTCAATAGACTATTTTTCAATGAAGTAAGCAATGAGAACAGCTTGTATGTGGATGGAGATTATTTTTGACATTCCACAGGCACAAGAAAGAACACACCTGGACATGATTCAGAACCAATATATATGTCTCAGTGGTTCTAAAAGCTTTTAATATTAGAAGTCTTCTACACCTGAACAAGAAAGAAATTAATCAACAGAAGAAATACAATAACAGGAAGGGAAAATAATATAATTAATAGTTTATGAATGAATATTTAGAATATATGTATTGAATAAAGACACTCATGATAATGACTACTACAAAAAGTGACAGTTACATCAATAACTAACAAATTTAATTCAATAGAAGAAAAATAATTCAAAACTAGATGTACTTTTAAAAGAATACAGGTTTTAAGAAAACGCATGTGATTTCATTATATTTAATACTGAAAAATCTTTGTGGCCAAAATTATGGAACAGAGCACATTATCAAAAATAGATTTCTTTATCAGTCCTGTGTGAATTCAAAACTTTTCTCAGAGATTTGTGGGCAGGCTTATCTGATGAAGTTTTGAATCTATACAGACACTTGAGAGCCACCTCAGGCAGACCAGGACACTAGTCCCACAGGCTGATATGTCCCAGGTCTTGGCCATTTCCAGATCCTCAAACAAAGAGTCCTAAGAGCCCTGCTCTCTGTCACCATATTAAATGGTGGGAGTGGGCTGGGAGGATCTGACCAGAGGATAGGCTTAAATGCCCTCTCCTCTTTTATCCAGAACCTCAGAACTCATGACAGGCTCTCACTCCACATCTTGGAAACATCTTTCCAACTACAGAATGTTCATGGACACTTCCCCCCAAAGCCTGTCCATCCTACAAAACCTGATCCAAATTCTACCTCTGTTATGGAAGTCTTTCCTCACCAGCTTCACAGAAAGGACCGTTTCCTCTGCATTCTGCATACAGTATCTATCAGTCATATGTGAAGGCTCACCTTGGCCTACCTCAGGGGCTCCAGCAGCTTCCTCAACTGTTACTTAGTTTCTCATGTATTCCAGTCTTATCCATTACATCTATGAAGTCCACATTCAGGAATGGGGATGTAGCTCAGTAGTAGAACAACTTACCTAGCATGCAGGAGGCACTGGGTTCCATCCATAGCAACACACACACGCGCGTGCACACACACACACACACACACGCACACACACACACACAATATTTTTTATGCCACATTTCTATATTCCTGACTGGACAAGCTCTTCATTTCCCATACAGTCTTTCCTGCGTACAGCCACCTGAAAAAGATACTGACAGTGATACACTTCACACACTCCTTAACAATACTTAACAATGAATTCCTTAACAATGAATTCTCCCCACATTAAGCCTAAGGACTTTCTTTTCGTTTTCTAGAACCTCTTTCCTCTTCAGTCTGCTTTACTTCGGTCATACAAACACCCTTTTGAACTTCCTCATCCAAAATGACATTACTTAATAAATCATACAACAAGGATGCTTTGCTGGTGTGCATATTTGAGTACTTTTTTTTTTTTT